>JADLZK010001766.1:0-19993 GCA_015847255.1 Hyparrhenia diplandra
CTCCAACAACTCTCCCCAACATCCTCGGGCGGAGCCCACGCAGTCTCGCTCCGCGACGCGGACCTTTTTCCTACCGCCAACGCCGCCCCTACAGCTCGCCGGGAGAGGAGGCGCCGCTTGGCCGACGAAGTTCACGACGCCTACGCTTAGGATGTACCTCGACGGGCAGCCGTGCCTTCCACTCTACTAGGGCGACGCAGCCCCGCAGTATCGGGCCGCCCACGCAGCTCGAAGCTCGCCTCGATGGGATGAGCCTCATGGATTGGCAATTCCCCACGCTGCCGCGTTAGCATGTGCTACACCTCGAGGGTGCAGCGGAATGCACCATCTATCGAAGCGACGCCCGGCACACGCTTCGGGACTCCCGCCTGGCCAGCTGACAGCCCCCGGGCCGACACGCCAAGGCTCGACTAGACGAAGCTCTAAGAGCTCGAAAGCGCAGGGCATACCAAGAGCACGAAGCCCTCCTCGCCAAGTAGGGGAAGACAAAGAATCGTGAGCACGAAGCTTGAGCTCGCGGGCGCCCATGACCACATCAACCGGGATGAGGGTCCCCGAACAGCCCCGCTCGTGTTTGGGAGGGCGCCCCTGCACCTCGGCGCGGCCGCTACGCTTTCCTCGCGCCGCTGTTCGTCCCCCGAGGGAGCCCGCAGGCGCCGAGGACCCACGAGCAACTTCAAGAGGCTCTAGCGGAGGCAAAGCGTCCGCCAGGTGGCGAAGCTCTGGCCGCGATCATCGGGCTACTGTGAGGAGCACGCAGGCCTCTCGCACTCGACGCCCACGCTACGCCGACGTGATCGCTGAGAACCGCGACGCTAGCGGGATACCCATCAACGCTCGACGCAAGGCCGGCTCGGCCGACAAGAACGCGCTCGACGACGGCGAAGCACTACCGCTGACGCACTACAACAAGCGCTCGCACTCTACAAGCAGCTTTACGTGATGGGCATCACGACACGAGGAAGACAAGAGCCGCAGCCCTCACGCCGTGCGCCGCTTCACGCGAGCCCGCCTCTAAGACGGGATCATCGGCCCTCGAAGCTCGAGCTCGAGAAGACCGAGGGCATTCGCTCACGAGATCCACGACGCCCCATTTCCTTCGCTTCGGAAGCCCACTCACGTGCGTAAGTACAATGGGGAGATCGACCTCGCCACATGGCTCGAGTGACTACCACCTCGGCCGCTAAGCCGGGGTGCCGCATAACCACTATTTCATCATCCGCAACCTCCCGCTACCTTTTGCAGATTCGGGCCGCTATCGTGGCTCGAAAGCACCTCCCCGGAGGGCACCATCCGCGAATCGGGAGGACTTGCACGACATCTTCGCTGGTAAACTTCTGTGGTACTCTGACACTCAGAGCCGAAGCACGACGCGGGACCTCCGAGGGTGCAAGCGTAAGAAGGGGGAAGGCTCGGCGACTACATCGCGCCTCCAAGCTTCGCGAAATAACCTCTCCGAGGGCCTCCCGACTGGGTCATCACCGCTTTCACGCTTGGTACCACCGCGCGACTTCGATCTCACGCAGCTCGCGCCAAGAAGCTCTAAGACCATGAAGGAGTTCTCGACTTCGCCACTCGCCACGCCAGGGAGAGGACGCCGCTCTCCACCATCACGGCAAGGGCAGAGTCTGCGACGTATTTCTACGCTACCGAGGGATCTCGCTCGCTGCAAGCAAGAAGAAGAACAAGAAGAACAAGCGCCCCCGACGACGATTTACGATCGACGACGGGCGAAGTTCGCCGCCGCGGGCGGATAAGCGCAAGGCCGCCCCTAAAGGTGGCGCTAACTTCGCCCCCAAAGGGCGCTTCGACAAGATGCTCGAGGCACCGCGTCTCGCACTCACGCAGGGCCCCTGCCAAACACAAGATGAAGGATCGCCAGCTCACGAAGAAGCATGTGATGGGCACGCCGCGGGAGGAGACAAGGACGACGTAATTTACTAAGGCCGCTGCCGCTCCCCGACGAAGCTTTGACGGGCGATATCTACATCGAGGACGCGCGCCGCTAACGTGGTCTTCGGGAGCTCCCGCTACGTAATCCAAGCGCCGCAAAAGCTCACCCGCCGTGAGGTCCCTTTCATCGAACCCGCGACGCCCGCCTACCTCAAGTGGTCGAAGCTCGCGCGATCACGCTCGGCTAAGGCGACCATCCATGACACATCCCATACCCGAGGAGGTACCCGCCGTCATCGACTCCCATTATTAGCACCAAGCGCCTTTGGCAAGGTGCCGATGGACGGGCGGTAGCGCCTCAACCTCCTCTACATCCACGCGCTTCCAAGCCCTTGCTATCCCCTAAGGCGCGACTCCGCCCTGAACCGGATCCCACGGCTGCGGTGCCGGGAAGCGGATGGTCCTCGCCGGGCGGATCGATCTCCCCCGCCACCTTCGCACTCTGACAACTTCCGCAAGGAGGTCCTCACGCTCGAGGTGCTCCCCTTCGTGAACGCCTACCACGCGCTTTTGGGGCGCCGCGATATGTGAAGTTCATGGCCGCCCCCTAATTACACCTACCTCAAGCTCAAGATCCTCGCCGGGCGGTGGTCATCACCGCCGACTCTACCTTTCGAAAGCACGCTTCGGCCAGCGGGCCACCGCCGCCCAAAGACGCCGACGCGCAATCGAGATCGAGGAGATGCCGCCAAAGATGACGGCCCGGGCCAACGCCGGGACTCTGAGAGCTTCAAAAAGGATGGCGCAGCACGAAGCTCACCGCCGAAGCTCCCGGCAGGAGCGAGCACGCAGCTCTTCCACCGAAGCTCGCATAAGCGTCACGCGCATGTTCGAGCCCGAGAAGGACACTCAAGGAGGTCACGGCTCGATAAGGACGGGCGCATCCCTCTCCGCGGGTGCCGAAGCTCACCCCCAAATAGAAAGCGAAGCTCGCCGACTTTCCTCCGCGCAACCTCGGCTGTATTCAAGATGGGAGGGCCTCGGATATGCCGTGCATACCGAGGGAAGTCGCCGAGCACTCCTTTGAACATTAAACCCGCTCTCGACCGGCGAAGCAAAGGCTTAGACGCTTTTCGACGACGATCAACGCCGTGCAATCGCCGAGGAGATAGATAAGCTCTTAGCCGCTAGGTTTATCAAGGAGGTGTATCATCCCGAGTGGATAGCCAACCCCTCGTATCTAGTTAAGAAGAAGAATGGGAAATGGAGGATGTGTGTTGATTACACCGGGTCTCAACAAAGCATGCCCAAAGGATCCGCTTTCCTTTGCCGCGCATCGACCAAATTGTTGACTCCACCTCCGTGCGCGAGACACTCGCTTTTCTTGACGCTTACCCCGCTACTACCGTATCGCGATGAATGAACTCGATCAGCTCGCCACCTCCTTCATCACTCCGCTTTGCGCGATTCTCCCGTTACGCACAATGCCTCTTCGTTTGAAAAACGCCGGGCGCCTACCTTCCAAAGGTGTATGCGTAAAAGTCTTCAAAGAGCTCCTCGAAAGCTCGTAGAAGCTATATGTCGACGCATATCGCGTGCTCAAGACAAAACGCCGAAAGAGCTCATCCTCGACTCAAAAGGTCTTCGCCAAGCTCCGCGAAGTTTGGGAGTCAAGCTTCAACCCTCAAAAATGCGCTGAGGTCCCTCGAGGGAAGTTGCTTGGCTTCACCGCTCAACGCCGCATCGAGGCCAACCTGTAAAAATCGCTGCCATCATGAGCATGGGGCCGATTAAAAATGTCAGAGAGTGTGCAGCCGCTTACGTGCCGCTCTCGCCGCGTAAGTCGATTCATAGCTCCGCTCGGGAACGGAGCCTTCCGCTGCATAAGTTGCTAAAGAAAACCGAAGCTGCTTGGACCGATGAGGCTCAAGAAGCTCCTCACTCGCGGGCAGCCTCCTTGCAAATCCGCCTGCGGCTTCGCCGCGCCAGCGCTTCAACGAACCAATCCTCTCTCTACATCTCGCCACTCGAAGGTGGTGAGCACCGCGCTGCCGTTGAGAGAGAGAGGAGGAAGGGCACGCACTCAAAGTACAGCTACCGTGTACTTCATCACTGAAGTCCTCACCGCATACCAAGAGTCGCATACACTCAAACTAAAAGCTCGCGGTAATGCGACCGCTGATCACCCGCGCAAGCTCGCGATACTACTTCAACTCCCTATCCTGGCCATGGTCGCCTCCAAATACCCCTTTTGGCGCAGGCTCATTCGCAGTCTCGAGGTTACGGGCCGCATGGCCAAGTGGGCTATTGAGCTCATGGGAGCCGACATCACATATGCCCCCTCGGGACGCTTATAAAGTCTCGTGCCCCTCGCCGACTTTATCGCTGAGTGGACCGAGGTCGAAGTACCGCCAGTGCCCGACGACATCGAAGTAATCGACGCCGCATTTCGACGGGTCCGCGGAAGAAGTATGGAGTCGGGCGCCGAACTCGCTTTTCATCTCCCCCAATAAGGGGCGCATGAAGTACCTCAATCCGCCAGACTTCCCCGCTGGCCCAACAACGTGGCCGTAATACGCAGGCCCCTCGTGAATGGCTTGCGATCAGCGCGACGAAGCTCTGCGGATCCCGCACCTCGAGGTCCGGGCGCATTCCGAGCTCGTAGAAGAACCAAGTCATGAAGGAAGTCGATCGCGCCAACCCGGAGATGATCGCGCATCACCAAAAAGCGTCCGCGGAGCTCGAGGAACACTTCCATGGGCTTGAGGTCAACCATGTGCATCGCCACTCTCAACAATGACGCCGACGCCCTCGCCAAGCTCGCAAGGCCGGACCGCCGCCGTCCCGCGCGCGCTCTTTCATGCATGAGCAAAGACAAGCCCTCGATACGCCTCAAGGGAGAGCCCGCAGCGGCGTGACGCTAACTCGACGCCGACGCCTCGGGTTCGACCCTATGGGAGGTAGATGTTCCCGCCGAGCTCAAGCTCGCCCAACACGAAGGCATGCTTGGCCACGATGCTCGAGCCCGACCGCCTCGGGCCGCTCGGGGCTCGATCGAAGCTCGACCGCCGACGGCTCCGGCCTCGACATGGCGCTCCCTCCTACAATGGCTCAAGGAAGGCAAGCTTTCCCCTCGCAAGAGGAGTCGAGACGCTTGGCGCGGAGGGCCAAGTCCTTTGTCCTCGCTCGGGAAGAGCTCTACTCGACGCTGGGCCTCGGGAGTTCTCCGGGCCACAAGGCTACCTTCGAAAGCGGGGAAGAGCTCATCAAGGAGATCCACTCCGCCACGCGTCATCACGCTGGCGCCACTGCAGCCTCGCCGAAAAGCTTTCCGCCAAGGCTTCTATCGGGCCAACCGCTGCCGCCGACGCCATTCGAAGTCGCCCCGACGCCGCTAAGGTCGCCGCTTCTTTGCTAAGCAAACCCATCTCCCGCAAGATACCCCTCTAGACGCATCCTCTCACCCGGCCGCTCGCGTCCGGGGCTCGACATGGTAGGACCCTTCAAGAAGACCGCCGGGGCTACACGCACCTCCCTCGCCACCATCGCATAAGTTCTCCAAGTGGATTGAGGTCATGCCCATCGCGACGCATGCCGGGCCGAGGAGTGACCAAACACGTAGAATTGGGCCAAAAGCAAAGGAAAGATAACAAGGCCCTAAATGGACATAAGCAAAGCAAGGAGAAGAGAGGAGAAAAGCCCATAAATTATCAATATCCAAACACAAGCCCAAGAGGTCGAGGGCCGAATCCAACATGAAATGATAAACGGGCCGCAGGACATGGGTTCAATATTTTGGGCATAACTTTCATACGAAATCGGATTTCAGCGAACGAATACCGAAACGGTTAACTCCGAGGCCCACGTGCTCATGCAAAGTTTCAGCCCAAACAAGGACCATATATTGGTGCGCGCGCATCTTCGTCCGAGTGGCCCATCTCGACCTGAAAAGTCTGGAGGTGGTGTTTGCTTGCCCAGAAGACGGCGTGGGATTAGTACCAAATGGCTTAGCCAAGATAGGATCCCATGGTGAAGGTCCTATAAATAGATGGGCACTCCCTCACTTATAACACACACCTCACAATGTAGCCTCTCTTCTTCTTCTTCTTCTTCTTCTTCTTCTCTCCTTTTCCTTTCTTCTTCTTCTTCTTCTTCTTCTTCTTCTTCTTCTTCTTCTCCCTTTCTTCTTCTTCTTCTTCTACTTCTTCTTCTTCCTCTTCTTAGTAGGATTAGTAGTTTAGGATGTGGAGCTAGGCAAAGCTACCAAGGAGGGCTTGGCTCCTTGGAAGATGGATTCCGGGAATAAATCTTTCTATGGTATTCTTCCAAAGCCTTGCTCTTATCTTATCTTGGTTGTGCATTAGGATTAGAGTCTTCATGTTATTTCTATACCTCGTGATTTATCCTATGATCTAACATGTTGTTCTTGACATGATCATGACACATGAACTAGTCTATAGTTTCTATGTTGTGATATCATCATATAGAACTTTATGCTTAAACCATTCATGCAATATAATTGGGTAGTGTCTGGATTGTGCCGTATGGCGGTTCGTTGTGTCCTTAGGGGGCTTGCTCGTGTCCTATTCCGTCCATCCGTAGGGTGGGGCCATGGGGACATGAGTAGTGTCCTAGTATGGGACGTGGTGTCCGGATGCCGTATCCTTCGAATATGAGTGCATGCCACGGTTGAGGGGGTAGGCGGGTTTGGTCGTGACAAGCCTTGACCGCCCCTTTGAAATCCCCCACGCTCGCGGTGTGCCGTAGGAGTTCGTGAATGCCTTCCATTAGGGCGGATGCTCCGGAGGTCTCCCCCGCCCATTTCATTCTCCGCCCGACCTCCCTCGCTCATGCGTGTTGCCCCGACTATCAACTCGTTCTATGCACAGCCATGACTAGAATCAGATGCTCCACTTAGGTCTTTCTTTATTCCTTATTTATCTTTATCCTTGAGTTTGGCTTTAATGTGGGTGTGTCAAGTTATCCCTTTACCGTTCCTTTATATCCCTCGTTATGAGCATTGGTCCATTACATAGTCATGTTATCCTATTCATGTCTCTATTAGAACCTTTTCCACCATGCCTTCCTTTTGGGAAAATATAATAACGATACCCCTCAATACTTCCGGTGAAATGCTACAATGATAGATCGGCGCTTAAGGCGGATGAATATCTTCTTAGGCAAGATCTATCACCGCTGATGTGCCTAGTGTTATCACCCATTACCGGTGGTTTCACTTAGGAATGTTAACTGGCGCATTTCTCGGCGCCGTTGTTCGGGAAGGCATTGGTTTTTTTATAAGGCATCTTTTAGAACATGTTCGCCGTGATAATATGCATGTGTAGTGACCTTTGTTCATAACAGGCTTATCTAAAAGAAAAAAAAAATCTTTTATATATATATAAAAAAACTCTTATAAAAAATCTTTTTAAAAAAAAATCTTATAAATAAAAAAAGCAAGGACATGTTTATCAAGTTAGTATGCACCTTCGGGTATTCTTGTCGCTAACCATTTCTGTGAAGACTAAGAAGAACAAAAGGGCATGCGACGCTTGAAAACATGGGGCTAGATCATTAAGAAAAAACTTTGATGCTCTTGGGCGGAGGAACGACTCAAAAAGGAGACCTCGACTTTGCACACTTTTTCACGAAAGTCCAAGCGTGTGAGGGAAGATGGCGAGAATATCAAGTTCCACGTACAAGGATCATAAAAAAAAAAAAAAAAAAAAAAAAAAAAAAAAAAAGAGAGAAGAATAAGAGATTAGCCTCCCCTTGCTATAAAAAAAGAAAAAAGAAAAAAAAGGAGTTGAAAAAAAAAAAAGAGATATATATAGAAAAAAAGAGAAGGTGTTATCAAAAAAAAAAAAAATAAAAAAAATGATTGTTGAAAAAAAAAAAAAGAGAAGAAAAAAAAAAAATATAATAAGAGGAGAGAGGAGCGTGTTAGGCCCACATGGCCAAAATAAAAAAAAAATGATGAAGGCACCGACTCCGCAAAGATTGCTTCCATATAAGCAAGAAGGGATCCTTCTCTCCCAAGGACTTTTGTCGCAGTTAGCGCCAAGGCTTATGAATCATGCACATTCTTTGTGTAAGCCTTGTCGCCCACCCGAGTGAGTTTGGTATGCCTCCCTCCGCTCCGGCCAGAAGTCATAACCAAACCAAGATCATCATGCCACCGACGCGGCAATTCTCGAACTCTATCCTCAAGTCAGCGGTCAAGTAAAACTCAGTGCACGCAAAGGTCCTATATATAAAAAAAAAAAGAGAGAGAGAAAAAAAAAAAAAAAAAGGGGTAAAAAAAATATATGTGTTTTATAAAAATATTTTATTATCAAAATAAACAAAAATATTTACTACACAAAAATCTATAAGTAAATATTTTCGAAAAGAAAAACTAAAATAAAAATCTTTATAAATAAAATAAATTCTTCTATGAAAAAAACTAAGAAAAATATTTTCCTAAATAAAATATATTTTCTGAATAAATTTTAGTATATATATATATAAAAATACATAATCATTTTTGTTCGCCTTTACAATGCCTTTATCTCCATTGGATGAATCTTGTTTCAATTCATGCTTCCATTTTCTATGCTAGTATGTTGCGGTTTGGAAGTTGTGATCATTTAGCCGATGATCCTACTTCCATAGACTTTTTTGAATTAAGCATGGCGCTTTTAGGTCAAAAAAAAAGTCTACCTTAATCGAATTAGACATGGAGTCGAGTTTGATTATTGAAACAAAACTACTAGTGTAAATTTTGGTCTAACCATATGGACTAACCCCCTGCAGGAAATTATCAAATTCAAGAGGGTGTCCTAGAGATGACAATGGAGAACGAGATCTTGTCGTGAACCAAAAAAAAAAAAATGAAATGAATAAATAAAACCTTTGAAACCCCAAGAATGGTTGTCCCGTTCTTCCAAGTTCATCACAAGACAAGCTTGGGGGAGTCTTCGCACGCTAAAATGTAAGACGTTAATCAAGATCAAATCATGGCGCACAATGTGCTAGCAATATTCATAAACCGAAGGTAAGTCGACGCTAGCTTGGGGAGGACTCCCACAAAGGTAACTCGTATCTCACATTCTATTCGGTTATTTTCTTATCTTATATGAATGATGAGGTATGAGAATAAAAAAAAAAGAGGGGAAGAAAAAAGAGAGAGAGGAGATTTATTCCACTCCATATATATGTGTTGTAGAAATGTTTAGTTCTACCCCCGTTGAAATGATGAATAGTTGCTCTGTTTTATGTTTTGCCTGTGCCTAGTTTATAATTCGAATTTTCTCTAAAGTTTGGGTTTAGTGGCTGCCTAAAAACTCATCCAAAAAAAAAAAAAACCTCGATTCATGTGGGTTGCATAGGCTCTATCTAGTCTAAGTTGTTGCCAAGTATGATATGATACAAATGGATTTGCTATGATTTCGTCCAAAAGAGAAACTTGACATCCGGGAATCTAATTTGAAAGAAAAGAGAAATGATATGGGCTATGCTAAAAAAAAAGAGAAAAAGAGATGAAAAATGGACATGTGTCCGAGGGCTTAGTAGAGCCCACATATCCAAAAAAAAAAAAAAAAAAAAAAAAAAAAAAAAAAGAGAGAAAAATAAAAGACAAAAGTCTAGGACGAAGCAGAGCCCACCTCTCTAAATATATATATATATATATATATATATATATATATATATATATATATATATATATATATATATATATATATATATATATATATAGCAATAAAGCCCATACTTTCTCAAAAAAAAAAAAAAAAACAAAATAGAACTTAAATAAATAAATCCCGGATAAGAAAGTTGATCAAAAAGGATGAATGAAAAGTATTTACATTTATAACCGTTCTATCCGGCAACCGCCCAAGGCTTTGAGAAAAGCTAAAAAGCCCCGCTACGATGAAAGGTAATAAATGGTGAGCAAAGGCATGCCATTTTATTCAAACTCTAGTAGAAAATCTTATTATAACCCCATCACTTGTGAAACATAATCGGCATAGTAGCAACTTCTCGATCAACAACCAGTACTTATCTTTGCTCGAGGACGTGCAAAGGGTAAGCTTGGGGAGTTTGTTGACCGGCCACCAACGATATATTTTTAACGCCAACATTCTACCAATAAGGGGTGAAACTATACCTTACTACACACATAGATATTTATTATTGACATATTTCCACTTGTAGTGTCCAAATTATTATTGTGCAGATTTATATAACAAACAAGTGGAAAATATACTAAAAGGCGCCCCCCCGAAAGCGCATTCTCAAGAACATCAAGCCCAAGGGAGAAATTGACCAAACACGCTTGAGTAATTGGGCCAAAAGCAAAGGAAAGATAACAAGGCCCTAAATGGACATAAGCAAAGCAAGGAGAAGAGAGGAGAAAAGCCCATAAATTATTAATATCCAAACACAAGCCCAAGAGGTCGAGGGCCGAATCCAACACGAAATGATAAACGGGCCGCAGGACATGGGTTCAATATTTTGGGCATAACTTTCTCATACGAAATCGGATTTCAGCGAATGAATACTGAAACGAAGCTAACTCCGAGGCCCACGTGCTCATGCAAAGTTTCAGCCCAAACGGTGACCATATTGGTGCGCACGCATCTTCGTCCTGGTGGCCCATCTCGACCTGAAAAGTCTAGAGGCGTTGTTTGCTTGCCCGTAAGACGGCGGGATTAGTACCAAATGGCTTAGCCAAGATAGGATCCCATGGTGAAGGTCCTATAAATAGATGGGCACTCCCTCACTTGTAACACACACCTCACAATGTAGCCTCTCTCTTCTTCTTCTTCTTCTCCCTTTCTTCTTCTTCTTCTTCTTCTTCTTCTTCTTCTTCTTCTCCCTTTCTTCTTCTTCTTCTTCTTCTTCTACTTCTTCTTCTTCCTCTTCTTAGTAGGATTAGTAGTTTAGGATGTGGAGCTAGGCAAAGCTACCAAGGAGGGCTTGGCTCCTTGGAAGATGGATTCCGGGAATAAATCTTTCTATGGTATTCTTCCAAAGCCTTGCTCTTATCTTATCTTGGTTGTGCATTAGGATTAGAGTCTTCATGTTATTTCTATACCTCGTGATTTATCCTATGATCTAACATGTTGTTCTTGACATGATCATGACACATGAACTAGTCTATAGTTTCTATGTTGTGATATCGTCATATAGAACTTTATGCTTAAACCATTCATGCAATATAATTGGGTAGTGTCGGGATTGTCTTTGTATGGCGGTTCGTTGTGTCTTTCGGGCTTGCTCGTGTCCTATTCCGTCCATCCATAGGGTGGGGCCATGGGGACATGAGTAGTGTCCTAGTATGCGGACGTGGTGTCCGGATGCCGGTATCCTTCGAATATGAGTGCATGCCATGGTTGAGGGGGGTAGGCGGCTTGGTCGTGACAAGCCTTGACCGCCCCTTAAAATCCCCCACGTTCGTGTGTGTCTTTGTAGGAGTTCGTAAATGCCTTCCATTTGGGCGGATGCTCGGGAGGCCTCCCCGCCCATTTCATTCTCAGCTCCACCTCCCCGCTCATGCGTGTTGCCCGACTATCAAGCGGTTCTATGCAACGACCATGACTAGAATCAGATGCTCCACTTAGGTCTTTCTTTATTCCTTATTTATCTTTATCCTTGAGTTTGGCTTACGTGGGTGTGTCAAGTTATCCCTTTACCGTTCCTTTATATCCCCCGTTATGAGCATTGGTCCATTACATAGTCATGTTATCCTATTCATGTCTCTATTAGAACCTTTTCCACCATGCCTTCCTTTGGGAAAATATAAATAACGATACCCTCAATACTTCGGGTGAAATGCTACAATGATAGATCCGTGCGCTTGATGATGAATATCTTCTTAGGCAAGATCTATCACCGTTGATGTGCCTAGTGTTATCACCCGATTACGGTGGTTTCACTTAGGAATGTTAACGGCGCATTTCCTCGGCGCCGTTGTCGGGGAAGGCATTGGTTTTTTTTTATAAGGCATCTTTTTAGAACATGTTCGTCGTGATAATATGCATGTGTAGTGACCTTTGTTCATAACAGGCTTATCTAAAAGAAAAAAAAATCTTTTATATATATATAAAAAAACTCTTATAAAAAATCTTTTATAAAAAAAAAATCTTATAAATAAAAAAAAAAAAAGCAAGGACATGTTTATCAAGTTAGTATGCACCTTCGGGTATTCTTGTCGCTAACCATTTCAGGTGAAGACTAAGAAGAACAAAGGGGCATGCGACGCTTTGAAAACATGGGGGCTAGATCATTAAGAAAACTTTGATGCTCTTGGGGAGGAGGAACGACTCAAAAAGGAGACCACGACTTTGCACACTTTTTCACGAAAAGTCCAAAGCGTGTGAGGGAAGATGGCGAGAATATCAAGTTCCACGTACAAGGATCATAAAAAAAAAAAGAAGTGAAAAAAAAAAAAAAAACAAGAGAGAAGAATAAGAGATTAGCCTCCCTTGCTATAAAAAAAAAAAAAGAAAAAAAAGGAGTTGAAAAAAAAAAAGAGATATATATAGAAAAAAAAAAAAAGAGAAGGTGTTATCGAAAAAAAAAATAGAAAAAAAAATGATTGTTGAAAAAAAAAAAAAAAGAGAAGAAAAAAAATATAATAAGAGGAGAGAGGAGCAGGTTAGGCCCACATGGCCAAAAATAAAAAAAATGATGAAGGCACGACTCCACCAAAGATTGCTTCCATATAAGCAAGAAGGGATCCTTCTCTCCCAAGGACTTTGTCGCAGCGCCAAGGCTTATGAATCATGCACATTCTTTGTGTAAGCCTTGTCGCCCACACTGAAAGTGAGTTTGGTATGCCTCCCTCCCGCCCCTCGCCAGAAGTCATAACCAAACCAAGATCATCATGCCACCGACGCTAAAGCAATTACGAACTCTATCCTCAAGCCGGTTAAATAAACTCGTGCACGCAAAGGTCCTATATATAAAAAAAAGAGAGAGAGAGAAAAAAAAAAAAAAAAAAAAAAGGGGTAAAAAAAAATATATGTGTTTTATAAAAATATTTTATTATCAAAATAAACAAAAATATTTACTACACAAAAAATCTATAAGTAAATATTTTCGAAAAGAAAAAACTAAAATAAAAATCTTTATAAATAAAATAAATTCTTCTATGAAAAAAAACTAAGAAAAATATTTTCCTAAATAAAATATATTTTCTGAATAAATTTTTAGTATATATATATAAAAAAATACATAATCATTTTTGTTCGCCTTTACAATGCCTTTATCTCCATTGGATGAATCTTGTTTCAATTCATGCTTCCATTTTCTATGCTAGTATGTTGCGGTTTGGAAGTTGTGATCATTTAGCCGATGATCCTACTTCCATAGACTTTTGAATTAAGCATAGCGCTTTAGGTCAAAAAAGTCTACCTTAATCGATTAGACATGGAGTCGAGTTTGATTATTGAAAGAACTACTAGTGTAAATTTTGGTCGACCATATGGACTAACCCCCCGCAGAAATTATCAAATTCAAGAGGGTGTCCTAGAGATGACAATGGAGAAATGATCTTGTCGGGTGAACAAAAAAAAAATGAAATGAATAAATAAAACCTTTGAAACCCTGAAGAATGGTTGTCCCGTTCTTCCAAGTTCATCACAAGACAAGCTTTGGGGAGTCTTCTCGCACGCTAAACGTAAGACGTTAATCAAGATCAAATCATGGCGTGCACTGCGGGCTAGCAATATTCATAAACCGAAGGTAAGTCGACGCTAGCTTGGGGAGGACTCCCACAAAGGTAACTCGTATCTCACATTCTATTCGGTTATTTTCTTATCTTATATGAATGATGAGGTATGAGAATAAAAAAAAAAAGGGGAAGAAGAAAGGGAGAGAGGTGATTTATTCCACTCCATATATATGTGTTGTAGAAATGTTTAGTTCTACCCCTTTGTTGAAATGATGAATAGTTGCTCGCTTTTATGTTTTGCCCGTGCCTAGTTTATAATTCAATTTCTCTAAAGTTTGGGTTTAGTGGCTAAGTCTAAAAACTCATCCAAAAAAAAAAAAACCTCGATTCATGTGGGTTGCATAGGCTCTATCTAGTCTAAGTTGTTGCCAAGTATGATATGATACAAATGGATTTGCTATGATTTTCGCCCAAAAGAGAAACTTGACATCCGGGAATCTAATTTGAAAGAAAAGAGAAATGATATGGGCTATGCTAAAAAAAAGAGAAAAAGAGATGAAAAATGGACATGTGTCCGAGGGCTTAGTAGAGCCCACATATCCAAAAAAAAAAAAAAAAAAAAGAAAAAAAAAAGAGAGAAAATAAAAAGACAAAGTCTAGGGCGAAAGCAGAGCCCACCTCTCTCTCTCTCTCTCTCTCTCTATATATATATATATATATATATATATATATATATATATATATATAGCAATAAAGCCCATACTTTCTCAAAAAAAAACAAAATAGAACTTAAATAAATAAATCCCCGGATAAGAAAGTTGATCAAAAGGATGAATGAAAAAGTATTTCTGTTATAACCGTTCTATCTCGGCAACCGCCCAAGGCTTTGAGAGAAAAGCTAAAAAGCCCCGCTTACGATGAAAGGTAATAAATGGTGAGCAAAAGGCATGCCATTTTATTCAAACTCTAGTAGAAAATCTTATTATAACCCCGTCACTTGTGAAACATAATCGGCATAGTAGCAACTTCGATCAACAACCAGTACTTATCTTTGCTCGAGGACGTGCAAAGGGTAAGTTTGGGGAGCTTGTTGACGGTCACCAACGACATATTTTTAACGTCAACATTCTACCAATAAGGGGTGAAACTATACCTTACTACACACATAGACATTTATTATTGACATATTTCCACTTGTAGTGTCCAAATTATTATTGTGCAGATTTATATAACAAACAAGTGGAAAATATACCAAAAAAGGCGCCCCCGAAAGCGCATTCCCCGGCAAGAACATCAAGCCCAAGGGAGAAATTGACCAAACACGCAGAATTGGGCCAAAAGCAAAGGAAAGATAACAAGGCCCTAAATGGACATAAGCAAAGCAAGGAGAAGAGAGGAGAAAAGCCCATAAATTATTAATATCCAAACACAAGCCCAAGAGGTCGAGGGCGAATCCAACATGAAATGATAAACGGGCCGCAGGACATGGGTTCAATATTTTGGGCATAACTTTCTCATACGAAATCGGATTTCGGCCGAATGAATACTCGAAACGGCTAACTCCGAGGCCCACGTGCTCATGCAAAGTTTCAGCCCAAACGGTGACCATATTGGTGCGCGCGCATCTTCGTCCTGGTGGCCCATCTCGACCTGAAAAGTCTGGAGGCGTTGTTTGCTTGCCCAGAAGACGGCGCGGGATTAGTACCAAATGGCTTAGCCAAGATAGGATCCCATGGTGAAGGTCCTATAAATAGATGGGCACTCCCTCACTTGTAACACACACCTCACAATGTAGCCTCTCTCTTCTTCTTCTTCTTCTCCCTTTCTTCTTCTTCTTCTTCTTCTTCTTCTTCTTCTTCTTCTTCTTCTTCTTCTTCTTCTTCTTCTTCTCCCTTTCTTCTTCTTCTTCTTCTTCTTCTTCTACTTCTTCTTCTTCCTCTTCTTAGTAGGATTAGTAGTTTAGGATGTGGAGCTAGGCAAAGCTACCAAGGAGGGCTTGGCTCCTTGGAAGATGGATTCCGGGAATAAATCTTTCTATGGTATTCTTCCAAAGCCTTGCTCTTATCTTATCTTGGTTGTGCATTAGGATTAGAGTCTTCATGTTATTTCTATACCTCGTGATTTATCCTATGATCTAACATGTTGTTCTTGACATGATCATGACACATGAACTAGTCTATAGTTTCTATGTTGTGATATCGTCATATAGAACTTTATGCTTAAACCATTCATGCAATATAATTGGGTAGTGTCGGGATTGTGCTGTATGGCGGTTCGTTGTGTCCTTCGGGGCTTGCTCGTGTCCTATTCCGTCCATCCGTAGGGGGGGGCCATGGGGGACATGAGTAGTGTCCTAGTATGCGGACGTGGTGTCCGGATGCCGTATCCTTCGAATATGAGTGCATGCCACGGTTGAGGGGGTAGGCGGCTTGGTCGTGACAAGCCTTGGACCGCCCCTTAAAATCCCCACGTTAAATTGTGTGTTTGTAGGAGTTAAGTAAATGCCTTCCATTAGGGCGGATGCTCGGAGGCCTCCCCGCCCATTTCATTCTCGGCTCCGACCTCCTCGCTCATGCGTGTTGCCCGACTATCAACCGGGTTCTATGCACACCATGACTAGAATCAGATGCTCCACTTAGGTCTTTCTTTATTCCTTATTTATCTTTATCCTTGAGTTTGGCTTACGTGGGTGTGTCAAGTTATCCCTTTACCGTTCCTTTATATCCTCGTTATGAGCATTGGTCCATTACATAGTCATGTTATCCTATTCATGTCTCTATTAGAACCTTTTCCACCATGCCTTCCTTTGGGAAAATATAAATAACGATACCACGAATACTTCGGGTGAAATGCTACAATGATAGATCCGCGGCGCTTGCGGATGAATATCTTCTTAGGCAAGATCTATCACCGTTGATGTGCCTAGTGTTATCACCGCATACCGGTGGTTTCACTTAGGAATGTTAACGGTGCATTTCTTTGTTATTAGAGATGGGTTCTAAACCTGTTTCTAGTGATTGCGCTTAAGAAATGCAACGGCGACTACGTCCGGACGGCGCAGTCCGAGCTCGAGGACCGGCACAAACTCTCAAAGCACCATGGGAAGGCCCCTTCACCATCGACCAAAGTCTTTGAGGCCCGGTACATACAAGCTCAAAAGATCACCAAGGCCGAGTCCTCACCAACGCATGGAACATCGAACAGCTACGCCGCTTTTACCCCTAAATGTATTTCGAAATGTTGTAGCCTGTGAGAACTCAACAAAGACACAAAATTCGATGCAAAACATGTGCAAGCATTTCGAATTCTTTCCTTAGCTCGCTTGAGCAACGGCCGCCTTTGCTCACAAAAAGACCCCCTTTGCTCGGGGCTACAAGGAGCGGGGTGCACACCCCACGTTTTTAACACATCGATTTTTGCAAAACTTACGAGCTCGAGAGCTCAACGACGAGTTCAAACTCACGAACTCGCACCTTCTTTCTCCTAAAGTCAAACGGCGTTCGAAGCGACTAAGTCATGAGGCTCGCCACTTGAGTGTGGGCGCGACCGCCTAACGACCTCCAGCGCCCCCATGGCGGCGAGGGAATGGCCGCCACTCGACTCTCGAATTACGAGTTCACAAAAAGTCAAAGTAGAAATGAAATGCGATAAAGGAAGAACGCGATTCCCATTAAACATAAGCCTCCATACGGTTTTTACAATTCGCCTCAACCTTGAGGACTTGAAAGCTTATGCCGAGAAAGAGGCCCCGCCTCGAGTTCCCTCTTGTGCGGGTGGATCCTCGGGCACCGGCTCCCTCGGCGGCATGACGAAAGCAACTCCCTCTCCCCTCGGGAGCTCCTCGGCCGCCGCCTCCGCCCGGCAAGGGGCTCGAAGGCGTCCAAGCTCATCAACGGCAAGGTTGAAGAGCTCGAGCGGACAACTCCTCGGTGGCGGCGGCGACGCCTTGGCGACCTTCAGCTCCACCTGCGTCGTCGCCCATTTGGCGGCCACCCGTCTTCACAATGACTTCAAACACTGGGGTAGTGGGCAAGAACAGCGCTCACGCCTTGTATGGACAAGCGCGACTCAGCGTCCTCTCGTCACCTTGCGGCGGGATGATGCGACACTCACCGACCCCGGGTCGCCACGTCTTCCACCCGAGACACCGCAGGCGGCCGTGACCTGGACGCGAGCCCATCATGCGCGCGTTTGGGCTCTCGGCCTCCTCCACGGCCTTAACAGCGGCGCTCTTGAGCTTCCGGAGGCTCTTTTCGCGCGTCGGCGGTCGATCCTCTTCTTCAAGTCCACCTCCTTAGCCTACATTTCATTTGCGTGTGCTTGAGGGTGGCCTCGGCGGTGGCGCTGGCCCTTGTCCTCAAGCTCAGCGTCGACTTGTTTCTCCTTCTCCCACACGCAAAGCGCAAAAGGCGAATCAGCACAAGAGCCACAAAGCCACAAAAAGGCAAACCAGCGGCCGCCCGCCTCCTGGCTCGTCATAGAGCTCCTGCTCATTATACGGAGACACTAGTTCTCGGCGTCAAGCCTCTCGCTCCGCATCCGGTGCGGCGACGACACCATCTCGGCGACCTCGCGGTCATGCGAGGCCCGCCGGCCGAGCAATCGACTGGCGCTAAAGAAACAAGACAAGACAGAAGGCGGCTCACCTTCGAGCTCGGTGTCGTGTGCGGGTCTTCGGCGTCTCTCGCCTCGCCACGGGTAACTGTTTGCTCGGCGCTTAGGCGCGCCGAGCTGCTATCTCCAGCGCGGAAGAAGTCGAGCTCTTCACACATCTTCTCCGCGGCCCGATGCTTGTGGCGAGCTTCGACCTCCTCACGCGCCCCAGCGGCACCTCGCGCGGCGCGGCGTCCACCTTCTCTGGCACGCTTTCGGCGGCCACGGCCCTCGTCGCGTGAAGGAGGCGGTGGCGTCCTGATGCAGTTCCATGATCCGGCTGACCCGAAGGCCGGGCCGATCTACGTGGCATCTGACTCACAGATCCGTCAACTTCGCGAGCGCGGCCTTGAGTGGCGCTGGCGGCGGTTGTACCTGGCGGCTCCTTGCACACCCCCGCCGAAAGCACGCCAACGAGGGAAGCGGGAAAACAAACATAAAGCTCGAGCGCCGCTGGTCGACTCGTACCGCAAAGCCGAGCGAAGACAGCTTTGGGGGACAGACCGCGGTGGGTGATTCCGCTCTTCTACCGACGCCGCGGCTGTTCCCTGAGCGTAGGGTGCGACCGGGCGTGAACACCGGCGGCGTAACAACCTCCACACCCCGAGGAGGGACGCTCGCCGATGGACGGACGGTAGGGAGGCTAGGGCGACTTCGGGCCCGCCTCCCGCCGTGCTACCTGCCGGCACTCACCGCCCCATCAACTACGGCCGGCGTGGCGGTGGCGGGCGGGCGACGCGTCCCGCGCTCCCGTCACCGCTCGATCCGGGGCATCCTCCTCCCGCGCCAGCGTGGTCGTATTCGGCAATCTCGATGACCCGAATTCGCCCTAAGCCTCCGGGTCCCCGCCCGACAAGCTCCCAACGTTCGGACTCGAGGCAGGGCGCCCGGCGGCTTTGGGCACAGGCTCCTGTCGAAACTTCGGCCTGATGCGAAGAAGCTTAGCCCGGCCCGGGGGCCGATTGAATACTCGCGAGATACTGTACAAGGCGGGCTCACCCAGCCTCGCCACTCCCGGCTTTAAACCAATGAGGGCTCATGAGAGGCAACAGAGGAAGGAAAGAGTGCCATCATCTTCGAGCCATCGTCAGTAGCCATCGTCATCCCGAGCCGTCGTCGGGTCGTCGTCATCGCGCCCGGCTTCGACATCGCCACGCGCCCCGACTCGCGGGCACCCGGCTTCCGGCAGCGTCGACTGCCGTCGAGCTCTCCATCCACGGCTCGAGCCCGGTAGGCGGCTTCGGCATGCCATCCTCGGGCGCTTCGGAGTACGCGCGCTGGCGCTCTAAAACACAACAGGAGGAGGTCAACACATACGGCCGACCATCACACCCTACAACAACGAAGGTAAAAGCTTACAGCGTAACCACCCTCTTCTTCTTCTTCGTCTCCCTGCGCCTTGATCCCTACGGACCTCGTCCGGGGCCCGACTCAGCGCCCGCGAACGGAGGCGCCCGGTGGAGGCGATTAGCTATTTGGAGGCTGGGTCACCTTCTCCTTGGAGGGGGCCTCGGGGGGCGATCCCGACTCCCGCCGAGAATCCCCGCCAGGACCGTGGAGCCTGGCCAGGCGACGAGGTCCCCTCCCGTTGTGCGCCACGGACTCTCTGTTGGCGTTTCTTAACGCTACCGCGGATAAATCCAAAGCGCCCGGAATTATGGATTTGCCAGCTTTCACGAGAAATATTGAGTATGCATTATTTTTCCGCGAGGCAGTTTGCGCTCTAATCTTTGAAGCGGGGGCCACCCCTAGGATAACTATGGATAGTGAGGTATGGGTTTTCAGCAG
>JADLZK010001767.1:0-62140 GCA_015847255.1 Hyparrhenia diplandra
ACACAAGCACCAAGCCGGCTAAGGCACCGACAAGCTCCAAGAGTAACATGCAAACATGCCCACGCGACGATCACCTAGTGCCACAGGGCAATCTCTCAAGCAAGGATCGCACTAATAGGAACACTCTCGGTCTCAAATGTTGCCCTCAAACTAAGAACGTGAGGGGAGGTGCTAGGGAGGTGCTCTCTCAATGGATATGTTGTTAGAATGGCCAAGAGAACCCTCTCAACCGTCCATCCCACTATATATAGAGGAGGGGCCAAAAACTATTTGTTTTGCCTTTCATGTGAGGTTCGCAGACAGTCCGCCATACAAGGCCCGAACTGTCCACCGTTCAAAAAACTAGCCGTTGGTTTCAAATTGCACACACTTGGGGCAGTCCACCACCCAAGGGTCCGGACAGTCCGCCGTTCAACCGGTCGCCTGGACAAGCAAGAACAACGGCTACGCTCACTGTAAAAAATCACCAACAGATAGTCCGCACAAAGGGGGTCGGACTGTATGCGCCATTCTTGGCTTGACCGGTGTGAGAGCAAGCGGTGCCTCTACTTTGCCAACAAATCTGACTGTGGATTGTTTACCCATAGGGCGCGGTATGTCGCCCTCTACCCAGACTTTCTGCTCGGCAAGGTAGCGTGTGACTGTCGCATCACAACGCCCGGACATTCCGAGGTTAGCTAGAAAACCTCTTCTCGAGCGCGTTACCACCTTTTTCTTTGGGCAACCATTCCATACCATATTAAATGTTCTGAAGCATAAAAAAGTTAGACCCAAGTGCTCTCAAAACCTTTTTTATATAAAGCCAATACCATGTAACGATCACTCCAAGAGGATCACCCTCAACACCTCCGAGGTTAGCTTTTTTAAATCAATTTCACAAAGGCTTTAACGATCATTGCCACTTTAACCACTAAACGTGCCTCAATGTTAGAGCTCACAAGTGGCACTAGATAACCTAATGCAAAACATGTTTGCCCCTCTTAATAGAACGGCTATCAATTCTAAATCTAGCTATAATCTTCTCTACACACCTCATAGCCGGTGAAATGAAACACCCTATGTTTCACACCTTTGCCTTGCTAAAATTCAAATGCCTTCATTTGATGTTCCACAAGGAAAGCTCTCTCCGACAATCACCAAGTCTCTTCATATAATCAATTCATCCTTGACTTGATCTTCTCAAATGATGTGGATACCTTAAACCATCACATAACCTCCAGGTCCATCGACCTTAGCCTCACTTGCTCTTCACCTTCGCTTTGGTCCTTTGACGCCAAGTCTTGCTCAAGCTTCACCGCCTCGCGGTCCGTCACTTCAAAGCCTTGACTTGCCCTTCACCTTTGCACCCGGTCCATCAAGCCAAATCTTGCTTCGGGCTTCACTTGCTTACTATGATTGATTTGAACATTCCAACGTACTCAGCAATGCAAACCAATGCTGAAATCCATCTCATCTTGTGAACTTAACTATTTCTCCTTCACACACTCAACCGAGAAGTTAGACCCCAAGTGTTGTCATTAATTACCAAAAACCCGAACAAGGGCCTAGGCCTTTCACAAAGTGCTAGAGAATGAGAAAATGTGTGCTATGTATGCAATTGCAACCTTGCTACTCTTTAAGGTTTTTGTGTGGCTATGGTCTTTTCTCGTTAGAGGACCCTTTTTTTCCTCATCAACCATCGAGAAAACCAACAAATGCTGATAAAGAAAAATTGAAGGATCATGATCCAAAACAAAATTCCATATCATGATCTATTTAGATGACCTACATGGTAGTTTAATTCAAAGGATGTTTTTATTTGTGAGAATATAGGAGGGGTTTGCTCCCCTACTGGAATTTTATTGAAACTAAAAAGCTTATAAGTACAGGTATACGATCATGAAACAAAAAAAGTGAAAAACAAAATCATGAAATTACACAAGATCTTCTAGCCGGTGATCATGTTGTGGGATTTTATTGAAATTTTCGAAGCGGCGCATGTGTTGAATGGTGAGCGGTCCAGGGCTATCCATGTTTAGATAGCGAAAATTCAGGTACCGAGCAACTCCAACAAATGTGATATCCTCGTTAGATAGGTTATTTGTGGATTTTTTTAGGAAAAATTAAACTCCAATAGATGTGTTATATGATTTTGTAAAATAGCTATCTTGAAATGTCGTGACCATATATATATTTATATATAGGCAGTCATAACAATTTGCTACCTAGCTTTGTAAAATAGCAAGTCCATGGCTAAACAATGAAATTTGGCTATTAAATTTAGCCAAGATGTCGGAGTAGCTCTTAAGAGAGCCATTTAGAGAATCTGTAAAAGACTAGTTTTTCCTAAGAGCATCTCTAAAGTTTGCCAAATTTTACTTAGCAAATCTTGAGTTTTGGCAACTTCTAAAAAGATATGTTAAGCAAAGAGTTCATCTCCCACATTTAGCACAATTCACTCAAACTCAGATCTAACTTACATCGGGAACCCGAGAGAGAAATAAAATTATGTTTATGCTCTTCCACCTTTTGAAAACTTATATCAGTAACCCTAAGACAGAAACAAAATTATATTTATGGTCTTCCACTTTTTCTAATATGGACGGATGCGCCGTGCATACGGCGCGTATATATATGTGCCGCGCGGAAGGGAGAGATAGCAAGTTGGGAAAGATTACAAGTTGATTTAGTTAACTGTTGGAGACTATAATTTCATGTTTTACCAAATTTTTTAAGGATAGCAAATTTATTTAGGAAACTGTTGGAGTTGGTCTAACAAAAGTCATATATATTTATAAGCGATTTATCTAGTCCGTTGGAAATATACCGAAACATGAGCACCTCCTCCTTCGCAAGCATCGGCAGCGATCACAGCCCCTAATTATAAGCGAGGAGGATCCCAAATTGTCATCTTATTCGGTTAATTTGTATATTACAGAATTTGGAAAGACAGGCCATGGGTGGTTGAGCTGGCCGATACATGTGAGTTTTTCGAAGACAGATAGGCGGAGAAGACAGTTCCCAAAAATTTTCTAATCGCTCGGGTGCGTGGTACTGAGTGCTCCCGAAGCCTCTGCCGATTGGTCCGTGAATGACAGCCAGCGTCAGTCGTCGCCGAGTGATGGGCCAACCGGTACTCGTTCAGCAGTCAAATCTGAAGAGCCACAGTACAAGAACCACAGTACCATCACATCAACCGCTCTGTAGTGTCAGGACTAACTAAATGAGTGACTGAACATTTGATACCGTACGTTTTCCTTACTCCTAAGCCTGAAACTGCGCAAATCCAAATTCCATAGAATAATTTTCCCCAACAGGCAGACTATTCCTAATTTAACCACCCAAACCCAATCCCTGCACCGACGACGGACGTGAACCGAGATAGATTTGGCGGCAACCCGACAAGGGTAAAGCAAATGCGCCGCACAGCACTCATGGAAAACGCAACTTGTGCGGCGTCCGTGCGCCACCACCAGATTGATGGACCAGTGAGGACGTACGCTGTCGCTGCCACACTACAAATCCAGGCCATCACTGCTGTGGTGTGTCTGATCAAGCTCATCATTTCTAAGAAGCCGACCCAGGCCAGCCGAGCGAGCACTAGCGACACACATCAGCAGCAGCAGCCAGCTATGGCGCGGCCGACGTCGACTCCGCCGGCTCTGCTCGCGGTGGCCGTCCTCTGCCTCGTCGTCCGGTCCGCCTCCGCGGCGTTCTGGCTCGACGACTTCACCACGACCGGCTACGTGATCAAAGACTACGACCGTTCCGGGCGGCAGGTGGCGTCGCTCGTCCTCGACCGCCGTTCTGGCGCTGGCTTCAACTCCACGCGCAAGTACCTCTTCGGCGAGTTCAGCGTCGAGATGAAGCTCGTCGCCGGCAACTCCCGCCGGCACTGTCACCTGCTTCTACGTACGTACGCCGGCCGTTCAACTCCTGACCTGTACTAGCTACGTTTTATTACATTCCAGCAGCAGTGGTGACTCGATCTGTGCATGCGTGCAGCTGACGTCCGGCGACGGCGCCGACCACGACGAGATCGACATGGAGTTCATGGGCAACTCGAGCGGGTCCCCGATGGTGCTCAACACCAACGTGTGGGCCAGCGGCGACGGCAAGAAGGAGCACCAGTTCTACCTGTGGTTCGACCCGGCCGCCGACTTCACAAGTACACCATCATCTGGAACGACAAGAACATCATCTTCCAGGTGGACGACGTGACGGTGCGCGTCTTCAAGCGCTACGCCGACCTGCCGTACCCGGCCGCCCGGCCCATGGCGGTGCACGCCA
The DNA here is from genome assembly GCA_015847255.1 of Hyparrhenia diplandra. Classification (NCBI taxonomy): domain Eukaryota; kingdom Viridiplantae; phylum Streptophyta; class Magnoliopsida; order Poales; family Poaceae; genus Hyparrhenia; species Hyparrhenia diplandra. Next base: position 4,270 of record JADLZK010001767.1, read on the forward strand.
CGCTGTGGGACGGCAGCTACTGGGCCACCGAGAAGGGCAAGGTGGCCATCGACTGGTCCGAGGAGCCCTTCGTCGTCTCCTACCGAGGGTACACCGCCAACGCCTGCGAGGTCGACGGCGGCCGCTCGTCGTGCCACGGCTCGTGGATGGACAGGCGGCCCGACGACACGGACCGTCTCACCGTCGCTTGGGCGCGCCGGAACTGCTTGCAGTACAACTACTGCGAGGACGGATGGCGCTTCCGCAGGGGTTCCCCGGTGAGTGCGCCCGCAACTGATCGATCATGTCTCGCCGGCCGGCGTCACTCATCGGATCCTTACTGCAGATATTAGGCATCGTGTTCGTGGTGGAGTTCATTATTTTCATTCCTTGTTGGATTATAAATATATTCTTGTAATTCTCTTGTACGTAGTACTTGCATCTTGTCGTCTGACTCAGAAAGAGCCCAGCAGCGTGCGTCCTGGATCTGGATGCAGATCGCTGGCATGTAGCACTTGTTCTACTTCTGTGACATTTCTGAAAGAAGAGGAACCATTTTTGATGATTTTATTATCATTCTATATCTGAATTCAAATCTAGCTAGCCTGGCACTACAGTTACCGAATCGATCAATGCCAGGTGGCAGATCCTGTCACTACTCAGATCATGCCGAACTTCTACGGATTCATGTGCGCCCACCACCGACAGGCGACAACACAGCATGGCATGTGCTGCATTATTGTTGGTGGGGCGAGTAGGTGAGCTGGTCAACACCGAGGCGAATGGACAAAAACGCGCAGGTTCCAGCCAGGCGCATGTCACATGTATAGATTTCCATGCGGCCCGACGGCCCGGCACGAGGCACGCTGTTTTGGTCGGCCCGAAACGCGGCGCGGCCGGTGGTCGGCAGGCCCGCGTGCGACGCGCGGGGCAGCGATGCGGGCTTGGGCCGACCCCAGCGCGGGCGCGGCGGCGGCGACGCGTTAAGAAAGGGGAGGCCGGGTGGCAAATATACTAGTGATAATATTGTACATATTTGATATATTAGTCGATATTTTTATCTTGGTATAATATTATACATATATTTGGTATAATATTGTACAAATATCTGAAATCTGTGTAAAAAATGATCATGTTTGAGTGTTTTTAAAAATCGGCCCGTGGGCGGCCGACGACTGACAAGGCACGACGAGCACGATTTGACCCATGGGACTTTTGGGCTCGAGTCAAAACCGGAGCCCGGTGCAGCCCGCCCGCGAGGACACGGCGTGCCTTAGCGGACGCGACGCGGGCGGCACGGCGTAAAGACGAGGCAGTACCGGGCGGCGGCACGACCCGTTGAAATCTATAGTCACATGCATGTGCCAAGAGTGCGTCTAGAACAAGCGACGCCCACTGCATCCACACACTGCGGCCGCACCATCTCGATCCGGACTCGCCGGCATGGCCCGCTTACGGGAACTTGCTAAAATCCTGATGCCTGATTGCCTGATTTCTAGCCTTCTTTCAGACGTTGGTTGTTCCATCTTTTTATACTCAAATTGCAATTTTAGTGGTTACAATGTGGGTCATAATAATGTCATAGGACCAAAAGATTCAAGCAAGGAGGCATTTGTTTCTCTTGCAATCGACTGGGACAGTCTGAAGATTATTCCTCTTAAGATCAAATTGGTGCCACATTACTTGTGATCCACGAAAAAAATTAAAATGCCACGACAATATTGCTAATTTTTATCATATTGGTGCCATTGCGCCGCTTAAATGCGAATAGCGCCATAGAGCCGCTATTTTCCCGCTATTCCTACCAGGCCAAAAATAGATTGTGCGGCTCTTACTTCATTAAAAGGCCAAACAATCTAGCTTTTATTGCTTTTATGACTTATCTTATCACTTATGTTATCAACGTATCATCAATTATGTTGGCACTTGGCTGTTATTATGTTGAAAACTCATGAATTATGTCGAAAATTTATGGATTATATATTATGTTATCAACTTGTCATAGATTTTTATTTTTTCCCTGTCACCAGTAAACAAATAGCGCGCTATAGCGGCAGCAATTAGCTAACGCTTACTGCGCTACAGCGCCAATAGTGGCGGCGACAAAATGCTATTTTCAATAGCCCAAAAGTTCGTGGGTTGTGATGGATGAGGATGCAATGTATGAGTTTGTTGGCCTTAGGACCTTTGGATGAGGCGAGATAAGCAAGCTCAGACGATGGTTGAAAAGGAAAATTAAAATCTTGATGATGTGAACCTACATGATAAAGAGTTGTTGGTGAGGATTCTTTTATTATGTGACAGAAGACCCTCCAATGAAAGTTGGAACCATATATGCTAGTATGAATGAATTAGGGCTATAGTGCGACAACATGCTATGAAGGGACAATTTGAACTTGCCATAGAGAAATCTTGTAAACATTTGTTCAAAGGGTGGGGCATTGCGAGAAGCTAAGGGTTGTCCATGGTCTATTGTAGCAAAGTTGATGCATGACCAAGTCCAAGACAAAGTACTAACAATTTTTCATATATGTAGTAGGCTAACTTAATGTATTATGCATTATTAGTCCTCATGCATGTATGTTGCATTAATAACATGTTTGTTTCCATTTAATGGGTTACATTGAATAAAGAAAATAATTTTTGTCCATCTACCAAAGAGTGAGGACCAAGAAGGAAGTCTCCTTACTAATGAAGGATCCAAATATGGGTGAAAGAAAATACAAGAGGAACTAGAGGACAACTATTACGTCAAAATTGGGTTAGGTACTGTGCATAAGGGTATAGTGTTACGCTAGCAAGAAGAAAGTTATGGATATTTGCTCAACATCAAGGAAAGGGGCGGAGCTCGGGATGTTAGGAAGTGTTGTAGTGTCGGATATATGGATCGGGGTACCATCACCTCCTACATATATGACATGTCTATGCTATCGACCTAGGAGACATTGGGGAGGAGGCCTACGAGGGCCATGGCGGGCGACCAATGTGGTGAGCATGACATGCCACCAAGGCTCCTACACGAGTATTTAGAGGATAGGGAGAATCAAGTTTGTTGCACGATATGTGTACCAGAATAGGCAACTAATGTTGACGGTAGTTAACATCCACTTTTTGCCATGAAATAATAGAACATTTGGGAACAAGAACACTAGAAGATAGGGTTTATACTAATGAATTCCACAAGTTTTATTGTACACTCAGTTTTGCAAGTGAACTCCGGAAAATAGCGTAATACGAAGAAAAGAGAAGAAATAGACAAACGGAAGAAAAGGACAAAATCAAGGTGATTAGTATAAATTCAGTGATAATGGTAATACCATTCTTTTCCATCTTCCTTATGTATTCATATGCATTGTTCCAACAATGGGGATAATTTTAATACCATTTTTTCCATCTATATATATTCACTTGTACATATGTTATTCCTACATAGGAATGAACAACCCATAAAACTATAGGAAGCCAATGATTATTTACTTCAAATATCTTTGTTGTTATCTCTCAAAAAGTTTATCATTGCAAGAAGATTTAGGTTGCTACTAAAAAAGAAAGAAAAGAGAGTAAAAAGGGACAAGTGTCCACAATAAAACAATGGGTACTTAGATGCCCTACCAAAAAAAAAAAAAAAAAAAAGAAAGAAAGAAAAGAAAAATAAAGTATGCAGTCCAAATTTTCTCAACTTTCCAAGTTTCAAGAGAGATGTATATTTTTGAAGGAGTAAAAGTAGAATTAGTTCTAGCCACCAAATATATACTTATCTACTATATTCTATATATGCAATCATTGTTCTTGACCGGGCTGAACTCTCTATGGATCCATTGTTTGAACTATAATATATTCTTTGCAAATATGCTATATTATTTAAGAGTGCCACTCCTATGAGCTCCACATAAGCCTTTTTATTCAGAGAGTGAGTAAAAAAGAGATGAGAGAAGGCTTAATATATTCAGCCTTGTTCCACAAATACTACATATTTAAGAGAGAAGGGAATAACATAATTAATGCCTAGTGAGGATCCATAAGTATCACATATTGAGGGATTTGCGAGTGCCATTCAATTTAGAGCTTTGAGTTTTATTGTGAAAATTTATGAAAACTCTAGACTATTAGTTGATCGAAGACTTGAGACATAGTGCTTGACTTGATTATTCTGTCTTTCAATTACTAAAGACCCAAGTGAGAGTAAAGCTCCATGGTTTAAGGTAATATGGGTGAGTTTTGAGTTAGAATAATTGTTATCTGATCTGGAGTAAAGTTTCTTTTTGAAAGCATGTGTATTTTTAAGAATGAAGGCATTGTAGCAACTCCCGATCCAAGTTTGTATTATAGTATATAGGTTTTGCTAAGAGACTAGCAAAAGGTAAGCTTGGGGGCTTGTTGACGGTAGTTAACGTCCACTTTTACCATGAAATAATAGAAAATTTGGGAACAAGAACACTAGAAGATAGGGTTTATACTAATGAATTCCACGAGTTTTGTTGCACACTTTCGGTTTTGCGGTGTGAACTCTGAAAAATAAAATACTTAAGAAAAAGAGAAGAAATAGAGAAACGGAAGAAAAGGACCAAATCAAGGTGATTAGTATAAATTCTAAGGACCTAAATGACAAAAAGAAGATAGCTTGCATTGTGTTAGGGCCCCACCTATAACCGGGTGGGACCGAGAAATTTAGCTTGTGGGGCGGGACGGCCTCCCCCTTAGCACGCCACGTGTCCTGCTTCGGAACTTTCTTCCACCGACCTAATGGATTGTCGGAATCATATCTAGCCGTTGATTTAAGTCGGTTTTAGGTCGATTTGATCCAACGGCTCAGCTTCATCCCTCGGGACTATAAATAAAGAGGCGGACCTCACCCCTAAAACCCTAATTCATTATTCATCTCATCTTATTGATTAGAGAGGGGTCATAATATTAGGAACTCTCTCTCTTTAATGTAGATCTAGGGTTAGACTTTCCAATGTAATAGATTAGATCTAGTTGAGAGTTAGGGGAGAGCGGAGCTGCGCTCTGGTTCCGGAGAGTCTTGAGTGTTGGTATGTCTTTGTATCTTGAATCTACAAGACTTATGTTTTAATATATATTTATCTTCTCTATTTCTTGTTATGCCTTTCATTTTTATATTGTTAGTTTAGTTATTACACTTTAGCATAGGATCTCCGCTCGCATCAGTACTTTAGTTAATCTTATGTGACCGAGTAGTGATCGGTAGATTAGACATGGTGTCTAGTCTATTGGTTACCTAAGATTGCACCTAATCCCTACGGATAGTTACGGTAGCCCTAGGTGGTGACAGCCCCACGGCGGTAGGCGTATTCCACCACGTCGGGTTGGTGATTGTAGGACCTTAGCTTCCTAGCCCCCTTCTCATCCCTTTTTTGTGGCTAGTGTTACGATGTCAAGAAGTGCTATTGTATGATTGCTATATCTATCCATACTTCAGTTACCATAGAACCCAAGTAATAGAGAAGTGTTTAGGAACCTTGATCTCTCCCGTTGTCCTGTTAATTAGCTAAGCTATTCATTTATCTTATAATCGTTTTTAGTCATGTTATTATCCATAGATTACTTTTATGCATTATTAATCATAGTCTTATTTATATTTAACATTCATTATTTACCCCCACACTTTAGTCTAGTTGGTTTGCTAAGTTAGTAGATACATGATTGTGAGTTATTAGAATTCTTTAGCCAAAGCTTCCCTGTGGATACGATACTCTAGAATACTCCTAGAGAAAAGCTACAATGATGTTCTGTGCTCTTGCAGATTCTTTATTATTCTTTTAGCACTTAACCCGATCATCCTCCTTAAAACCCTGCTCCCCTCCGCCTATATAAAGAAAAGTAGGGACCTTAGGGTAGGGATCCCAATCCATCCATTGACATCCCAACTAGTCATTTTCATTCCATATAACTACCACATTGCTAGGAGCGAAAACCCCTATAATTGTCGGTGTTCTGAAAACTAGGGGGTCCCAAGAACTCGACAAGTGAATTTTGGCTGCGCGCCTCTAGTCCTAGGTGGTTGTGCAAGAAGAACATAAGGGAAACAAAATGAAAGGGGACACAGGGGTTTATCCTGGTTCAGGCACGGATGCCCTACGTCTAGCAACGTCGATCTCCTCATGTTATCCTGCACCAAGTGCTCGTAGTAGGGGTTTACAAGCATATGTGAGAGAGGAGGCATGCTCCAAGTCTCTTGTGAGCTGGAGTGTAGGAAGAGCGGTGGTTGGAAGCCTCTGTCCTGAGGAAGGAGAAGGGGAAAGGCCCCAAGGGGACCCAAAGAAGGGAAGGAGCCCCACCCGTCCTGCTTCTCAGGGATGTGTGTGTGTTCTCCCTCTCTATCCTAGGCCGGGATCTCCCTTTTATAACCAAAGGGAGGGGGGTTATCTTGGCGGGCTTGTCCCGGAGCATTTATCTTGGCGGGCTTGGCGTGCTCCCGAGGCATGCTTTCCATTTCCTGGTGGGCCGCCGAGGTCGTTCTTCCTCTCAAGACCTACAGCAGTGTGGTGTATAGGGCGAGGATCAATCCCTGCGGTCGTTGCCCCGGGCCCATGATGGGACGCGTCGTGGTGTGGCGGCGTGCCTCTTTGTGAGGCGGACGACCTTATCGGGCTCTGCGTATGTCGACTGCGGCTCGGTAGGCTGAGCCAGGTCAGGTCGACATGACCGGAGGAAGGGTGACAAGCTCGGCGATGGGATTCGCGGGTCCGTCGGCGTGCGGGCCTGCTCGGCCTCTGATGCGGGCTGCCTTGCTCTTGAAGACTACGTCAAGTGCCCGAGGACCGTGCCTCTTTCCTTCCGGGCAAAGGAATGAGATAGGGGCTTGGTGGTATTCCTGGTGGGTCATGACCGCCGGGCTCGGGTGAAACAGAGAGTCCTCAGAGCCCTGAGCCAAGCCGATTGTCGTGGCCGGCCCCGTCTGGGCCCACGGCGTGGCCCATGAGGTGGGGCAGCCCCGTGGACTCTGGCTGTCGTGGCCTTGTCCTGTGAGGGGTCCATTTTTGTGGCCCCCAACAATAATCGAGTGCAAAAACATTAAAGATCAACAACAACGCCACTAGACTAGGGTTTAGCACACACTGTGCCCTGATGTTAGTATAAACCCTTATGTCTCATGTGCTACCATCGATTCGATCTTCACAACTATGTTGCCACAATATTGTTTGAGCCAATAATTCCAAGATGTAGAGATATACATCATGAATAAGGAGGAAGGTGTATTTTTCCCATAAATTCTTTTGTTTTTTTTGAAACCAAGCATTGATGATGGTTTCCTAAATGGTTGCGGGCCATTTTTTTAGTATTGACTCCATATAGCTCTCGATAGATCAATGGTAGATGGAGTGGCCACATACCTTCATCTACAACACTATATGGGCACAATTGGATGTTTCTAGTTGTGTTTGGATTTTTTGAAGGTGAGACTAATGATAATTAGACTTGGTTTATGCAGCTGCTGCAAAAGGAAATTGGGAATCCACTGCACCTAGCTATAAGTTTAGATGCTTGTAAGGGTATAGAGAATGTAGTGAAGAAGGTATACCCTTGGACGAAACATGGAGAATGTTTTATCCATCTCATGAAGAATTTTAGCAAGAGGTTTCGAGGACCTACATTTGGGAGAATGTATATCCTACAACAAGGACTTTTCAACCACAATACCATGATTACTTAATGAACAAGATGTTTGCCATAATTAAATAAAAAGGTTGTGCCATGGTTGAAAGCCAATCACAAGTCAAAGTGGATGAGGAGAAAATTCTTAGAGGCAAAATAAAGTGTGATCATATCACTAATAATGTGGCAGAGGTTTTGAACAATTTGATGAAGGATATTTAGGACCTTCCCATAGCTGACCTTGCTGACACTCCTAGGTCAAAGTTTTTGGAGCTTTATGCAAGAAGGAGGAGAATAGTGAGAAATTTGAAGGGCATGTAATGCTGCCAATAGTTGATTGCCAACTATATGAGTTGGTAGTTGGGTCGCCTAAAAATAAAGAAGGTGGACAGGATGAAGGAGAGGTGATAGAGGTCATTGATATACAAAAAGATCATAAGACCTGTAGGGAGTGGCAAGTCTCAGGGAGACCATGTGCACATGCTTTGCTTCTAATCACCCCCACATAGAAATCCTAAGTTGGAAGATTACCTTGATCCTTACTACTTAGCGTACCATTTTACACTCCTATGGTGGTGTGATCAAACCACTACCTCATAAATCCCAATGGGTACATGTGGATCCTAGATTCAAAAGCACTTGCCACCATTCACAAAAAGGGATCTTGGAAGACAAAAGAAACTCGAGTCGCTAGCTGCATTGAGAACAATTGAACAAGTCTAGGGGAAAAGACATGTGGTAGGTGCAGTGTACAACACTGCTTAGGTCATGGCCATAGGACAACATTCCTAAGTGCACTCTCAATGGAGCAAAGAAGAGGTAATTGTGTGTGAATAATAGTCATGGACTTGTGTAGAAGTACTAGAAGGCACAAGTCCAATTAGCACTAGTCCTGGGCTGCTACAAGAAGGATAATTTCTATGCCTTGAACATTGACATAGAACTTGGAACACTATTCCATTTTTTTAGTTTAAACATTTTTCTCATTTTTAGCCAAATGCAAGTAATGATGGTTTGCTTTGGAGGGACAAATCAGATTAGTACAAGCCCTAGAGTAGTGACAGGAAGCTAAAATGATTCACTCTATTAAAACATGTATGTGGTTATCTCACTTCATGTCTTGAGCCACTCCATTTTCTATTGTATTAAGTCAAGATGGAGAAGGATCAAGTAATACTATGACAACTCCAAAGTAAGAGGCTAGGTGCGAACAAAAAACTCGCTCCAAAGAAGCCCAAGAAGATCGATGTTTGAATACTCCTATAACAATGTTATGGTACTTTTGTTATGCCTAGCCATCGGGATATATTTTGTCTAAATGTGATCCTGTACTCTTTAAATTGTCGGCATGGTTGTCTTGTTGACTTGAAACTCTATTTACTAAAATGTATGGCTGGTTCTATTGTGTATGCTGAAATATATCATAATTTATATCTTTGTTTACATTGATTTATGACTAAATATGTTAGATTATTGCAAAATTTAAGTCGGGGGACTATGAGAACTATTAGTCGGGCCCACTAGGGAAGATGTTAGTGAGAAAGTGAGCTAAACGAGGGAAGCAAGTGGTTGGGCGCGTCTAGCCACCGATAAGGAGGCAATGGTAGGATCATCATTTTCCATAGCCTAAACAATGTAAAAGATGTGCTAGAAATAAAAAATGGGACAAATCCTATGTAATCCCTCATCTTTGAAACAATTTACATGCATAGGTTAAATATTGAAAGATTTGCAAATTGGTGTCAAATATTGAGCTTCTTATGAACTCGGGGTTAAGTGTTGAAATTTCTCGAAAAAAACAGACCCAAACGGCCCGGCTAGCCTTCCTGTCGGCTAGTAGGGATTAGGCCAAGGGCGGCGGGGGAAGTTGAGAGAGAGCACCAATGCATGCATCATGCTAAGAACAAAAATGGCTGATGGGTTGAAACATTGTTGCTATTTACCATATGTTCTTAATCTCGCATATCCTTCGCTTAAAAATAAGTGCGCATATGTTGATACTTTCGAATTGGGGCTCGGGCAATTTAATTTAGAATTGGTTTTTCAATGAGATAGGATCTGCCCCCAACGAAGTCTTCTCTTTTGTTTCCTTGAGAAAAAGGGTTGGATTTCATTTTTATAGAGTTCAAGGGCAAAACGCCATGACCTTTCGATTAAAACCAAAAGACCATAGGTCATTGTTTACGACTCAAAGCGCCAAAGTAGATCGGACTACCCGGGGTCTCTTACGACTGGAAAGACGGACCAAACGAAAAACAAAAAGTGCATACGCCATTCATAGACACTAGTTTGAACCGAGCATATGAGCTCGAGAGATAATTGCTATCCTATTACATTTCATTCAAGAGTGGATTCAGCTCCGCCCACTAGCATGACGATGGGAAAACCACCTTCTCCTTCGACTTACGTGGCGGGCCCACCATCCCAAAAAGGTTCATCGGCACCACTCTGAGAAACTTTAGTGTCTTCCTAGGGTAGCCACAAGACTGAATGGGCGTTTTGCTTGAGCTTGTGTATGTAGGATTCCAGCCAGGTCTTTCTTTTTCCACTTGATAGAGCAGGACCCAATTTTGGAGCATACCTATCACCATATGATAAAGAATCTCCATACTTTTCCATCCTGTTCTCTAAAAACAAAGATTATTCCAAAGTTTCTAGACTGACCATATGATTGTTGAGGAAAACATGTTTAAGACACAATGTCTCTTATTGCTCAACCAAAAAGTGTCAAGATTTTCTATGTCGAGAACCAACTGTAATACCAGTGATTTCATAAACTACATCCCAACATCTTTTCACAACAGCACAGTCAAAAAAATAGATGTTGGCAAGTTTCCTTTTCAGCACAAAACAAACAAAGTTTCATCTTCTACTTTTCTCCTTTTAGCTAGATTATCTCTAGTCAACACTCTATTATGCATAACCTTCCATAAAAAAGTTTGCACTCTAGGTGACACTTTTAGATGCCATAAAGTAGGAAAATGAGTTTGGTGAATGCCTCTATAATTATTGATTTTATAAAGGGACTGTGAAGCATAGGTGCCTTTTGAAGTGTATTGCCAAATCATCTCATCTTCCTCGGAATTGAGAGACGGGGTTGAAGCTATTTCTAAACTCTCGACCAAGAATGGTATTGATCATCGGTTAAATTCCTTCTAAAAGTGCACTTTAAGGTTGAACCATCCCACGGCTCGACAATCGACTTACCATACTCATTCGAGAATTCGATATAGAGGCCGAAATAAGATAGAGAGGCTAGTGTGACCTACCCAAGTATCCTCCCAGAACCTAACCTTTTGACCATTACCCACTTTCCATTTGTAGCCAAATCTGGCAGCCTTAAGAGACCACATGAAGCTTTTGAAAAAGCTAGAAGCTTGAGTAGGCTTAGTGGCTATGATATTTGGTTTCTCAGTTTTGTATTTATAGTCTACTAACTCTCACCAGAGTTTTTCCTTGTCGAGTTGTACCTCCTAAGCTAAGAAGCCAAAAGACTAGGAATACCTAGACCACCATAATCTCTACACATGGAAACTAATTCCCAATTAGCTAAGCGGTATTTATGGTGATTTTCCTCATCATTCCAAAGAAAATTACCCATATGAGTATTCATAAGTTTAATAGCCCATTTTGGAAACTTAATAAAAGAAAGTAAGTATCTTGGTATACTAACTAAGCATGCTTTGATTAAAACTACTCTGGCAGGTAAAGATAGCAACCTACCTCTCCACCCAGCAATTCTACCAAGAATCTTGTCCACTAAAGGTTGAACATCCTCTCTAGATAAATTGTCAAAATGTAACGGAATGCAAGATATTTTAAGGGAAAACTACCAACAGGATAGTTCATAATGTGAGCTAAACTATGGATTTCTTCTTCTTTTAAGTTTATTGGAACTAACTCACTTTTATGGAAGTTTATCCTCATCCCGGATAATTGTTTATACCACATAAGCACCATTTTCATATTTTGAAGGTTATCTTTATCGGCCTTAGAAAACAGCAGAGTATCATCTGCATATTGAAGAGCAATAACCCCTCCAGGTTTAAAGTCTTCTAATAAACCCTTGACTAGACCTTTTTCAATTGCCTTATTCAGCATCTTGAAAAGACCATCACCTACTAAGTTAAACAGAAAAGGGGATAGAGGGTCTCCCTGTCTCTAACCTTTCCCTGACTTGAAATAGGGACTTTCCTCTCCATTGACCAAGATACCTAATGATCCCCCCATTACCATTTTTTTAATCCACTCTATCCATTTAGGTGCAAAGCCTCTAGCGAGTCAAAAGATAAAAAAGAAAAAGACCAAGAGACTCTGTCATCAGCTTTCTCATAATCTAGTTTAATCAAAACACCGGCTTCACCACTTCTATGTACACTATAAACTAACTCATGAGCAGTAACTACACTTTCTAGGATATATCGCCTTTAATAAAAGCTGACCGATTTGGAGATACAATTCTTTGAACTATTGAAGACAGTCTTAAAGTAAGAATTTTTGAGAAAATTTTGAAACAGCAGTTTAAAAGACTTATAGGTCTGAACTGTTTCATATTTGAGGCATCAATTACCTTAGGAATAAGGGTAACTAAAGCAAAGTTTAATCTACTTAGATCAAGCTTACCACTATGAAAATCTTCAAATAAAGCTACTAAGTCATCTTTTATCACCTCCCAAATTTTTTGGTAAAACATAAAGGAGTGGCCATCAGGACCTGGAGCTCCGTCGGCATATGAACTAAAAATTGCCTCCTTAATTTCTTTCTCAGAAAAAGGGGCTGTTAATAAAGCATTTTCTTCCTCTAAAACTATATCTCCTTCCTCCCGAAGTCGTCACTCATTTTAACTCCTGGATCTAATTCCTTTGCAAAAAGTTTTTTATAAAAGTCTACGACTATATCCATCATCCCCTTTTGGTCATGAACATGTCCTAAAGGGACTCTCTAGGTACTCAATGCATTTCTTCCTACTTCTAGAGTTGGCTACTGACTTGAAATTAAGCATTGTTTCTATCTCCTTCCAGGATATTCCTATCTGTGGATCTTTGTCTAAGTTTTATTTCCTCTAATGCCCAAATTTGCTCTAGTTTTCCTCTATTTGTTTCATATCTTCCCATTCAGATTAGAGAGATCCTTAAACTCAGTCAAATTTTCTAGTTTAGTGAACTCTGCGATTAGGGATGACTTAAGTTTATTTTGGGCTGCAACCTCATTTGTTGCCCACCCTCTAATCATTCTTCTTAGGATCCTAATCTTGAATTGCCATCTGTCCATGTTATCGGTTAAACTATAGGGACTATTCCAAGCCTTAAGGACCACCTCTCCAAAAGATTCGTTTTCTAACCACCACTTTTCAAACCAAAATCTCTTTTTTCCAAAAGAGTTGTTTTGGCCTGAATATAAAACTAGTGGATTATGATCACTTGGAATTCTTTCTAGGGCCTTGACTCTTACCAAAGGGAAGGTAGTTTCCTAATAAGTGGTTGCGAAGATTCTATCTATTTTAGAAAGGATAGGGGTCCTGATTGTTTATCCATGTAAACCTCTTGTTATTTGGGTTAAGTTCTATCGAGCCCACTTACTAATCCAATCATTGAAGCCATCTCGCCCATCTATGACTATAAACTCCATTACTTTTGTCAAAGCCAAACCTAACAAGATTAAAATCCCCACCTATCAAAGTTGGTCCATTCCAAGTATGCATAACAGCCTCTAATTCATCCAAAATGTCTTGTCTAAAATCATCATAAGCAGGCCCATACACCACTACCTACTTCCAAGTGAAACCATTTGACTTATCAGTAAGCATAACACACACAAAATACTTGAAAACTTCTCCCACCACCATATTAAATTTATCTATATTAGCCCCTACTAGATACCTCCTACAGTCCCTTTAGCTTCTAGATGGTGCCAAGTAAAAGGAACTCTTCCAACTAGTGAATTAAGGAAACCAGGAGTAAATGCAGTTTTCTTGGTTTCCATAATTCCCAAAAAATCCACATGAAAATCTCTAATTCTACTTGCTAAAGCAGTACTTCTTCCCAGTTTTCCTAGTCCTCTTATATTCCAAAAGAAACCTATCATTTCTTCTTCTTGTTTTTTCTATTTCTAACCTCAGACCACCCTCCTTCCTGAGTGTCTGTAACTCTATTCACTAATGTTTCCTGTGTAGGTATAGTAGAAACATTCACCATTGTAGGTGCTAAAATTCCAGATTCCTTGGAATTCCTTCTAGAATCATGTATGAAGCTATTACCTACAACAGACTTACTACTACTTGGTGTTAGGAAATATTGTAAACTCATCTATGATGTAAACGTGACACAACTTGTACACGGCAATGACCGTGATTAACATGCATGTCAAGATGGAAGATTCGGTTGGATATCTCTAGGGATAGATTAGATCCTATTGTGTAGATATCCTCTCCAACCGACTTCCTTGTAAACCAAGTTTGTAATCTCTATATATATGTTAACATGTAAGCGTAGCAAGCCAAGATAGGCAGCTACGATTGCCGCCATTCTTTCATGGTAATCAGAGCAACTCTTCCTAAAACACATCTAGCAAATGGCGTCATCCTCCAATGCCACTCCCACCACCACCACCCATTCGCCTTTTGGCCCTCCTGTATCAGAGAAGCTAACTTGAGAGAACTACCTCCTATGGAAGGCGTAGATCATGCCCGGCATTAGGGCTGCGCAATTTGAGGAGTACCTAGATGGAACCAAGGAAGTTCCAGCCAAGACCATGGAGGTGATCTAGGAGCCAACTAGGCGAAGATCGTCGTCCCCCAATCGTCTGTACGAAGTACATCAAGGAGGACCAGCAGCTGCTAGGGCACATCAACAACTCCTTATCCAAGGAGGTGCTCGGGCAGGTGGTGACCAAGACTACCTCGACATCAGTCTGGGCAGCGATCACAGAGATGTTCTCTGCGCAATCCCAAGCACGAGTGACCAATCTACGCATGCGGTGGCCACTGTAAGATGGGGGAATCGGCTGCTTCTTGTCATCTTCGCCAAGGCTAAAGCCACGCGCGATGAGCTTGCTATCGTGGGAAGCCGGTCATGGATGATGAGCTCATCACCTTCATCCCCGGGGCTGGATTGGATCTTGACTACAATCCGCTTGTGTCAGCCGTCCTAGGACGCAGCGAGCCAATCTCCCTGAGCGATCTATATGCTCAAATCCTCGCCTACAACATGCGCATGCAGATGCTCTAGAACAACTACAACAACAGCGTCACTTCCTCGGTCAATAATGCGTCGGCGTGGCGTGGCAATCCCGTGGCCGTGGCCATGGGGTTTTGGCCGTGGCCGGTGGGCATGGTGGTGGCATGTCTCCACCTCCTTCCAAGGGTGGACAGGGCGGCCTCAAACCCGATCCGCCGGTGTGCAAGAAGAAGGGACACGAGGTCGACGACGTGTCTTTGGCATCGCTTCGAGGAAGACTACCAGCCGGTGAACAAGTCTGCCAGGGCGGTGCACACAAACTATGGGGTTGACACCAAGCTGGTATGCGACGGTGGTGCAACCGACCATATCACCTCGGAGCTTGAAAAGCGACGATCAAGGACAAGTACAAGGAACTCGACCAGGTCCACACTGCTAGTGGCTCAGGTATGCAGATTAGTAATGTTGGTCATGCAATCTTACATACCCCAAATAAGCCACTTCATCTACAAAATATTCTTCATGTTCCAAGTGCTCACAAAAGCCTTGTTTTAGTACATCGTCTCACTTCTGACAATAATACTTATGTCGAATTCATCCTCATTATTTTCTTATTAAGGATCGTGCCACGAAGAGAATCCTTCATCGTGGTAGATGTGAGGGCGGTCTCTATCCTTTGAGGTCGCAGGATTCAGGAGCACAACGTCTCAAGCAAGCTTGTAGTGTCAGTAGACCATCGACATGGAGATGGCATAGTTGTTTGGGTCATGCGTCTTTTCCTATTGTTGAAAAAGTCATTAGAATTAATTCCCTCCCATTTTCAGTCGGTCATAATATTGAGTCTGTGTGTGATTCTTGCCAAAAAGCCAAGAGTCAGCAATTTCCCTATTCTAGTTCGATGAATAAAAGTTGTGCTCCTCTTGATTTGGTTCATTCTGCTGTGTGGGGACTTGCTCCTGATTCTGTAGGCAATCATGCTTACTATGTATCATTCATTGATGATTACAGTAGATACACTTGGCCCTATCTCCTAAAGCATAAGTCCCAAGTCTTTCATGTCTTTAAGAATTTCCAGAACTTTGTTGAAAGGAAATTCAATAAGAAAATTGTGCATATGCAAACCGACTAGGGGGGGCTGTATGAGAAATTAAACTCGTTTTTCCAGCAATTGGGTATATCCCATCGAGTGTCATGTCCTCACACACACCAACAAAATGGGCGCGAAAGGAAACATCGTCATATAGTGGAGGTAGGATTATCCCTTCTTGCCCAAGCATCCATGCCTCTAAAGTTCTGGGACCAAGCCTTCCTAACCGCCACTTATATTATCAATATCCTACCTTCCAAAGTCATCGATAACAAAACCCCTATTGAGCTGTTGTTAAAAGAGAAACCAAACTATGATTCCCTTTGAACCTTTGGATGTGCCTGTTGGCCGAATTTGAGGCCATACAATACAAGAAAGTTGTCCTACAGATCTTCACAGTGCGTTTTTCTTGGGTACAGCTCCATGCATAAGGGGTTCAAGTGTCTAGAGCCCAACACCGGGTGCATCTACATCTCATGTGATGTTGTTTTCGATGAAGATGTCTTTCCGTTTTCAGCCTTACATCCTAATGCGGGTGCTCGGTTGAGAGAAGAAATATCACTACTTCCGGAAAATCTAGCTCCTTTCATTCACGGGGGTGTTGATTGTCATGTACCTAACGTTACTAATCAGATTGATGCTAGTGATGAATCGGCGTTGCGGGAACAACAAGAATCAGGCGATATACATGAGATCATACAACTGCAGGCCACAGATCCAAGTGGCGCAGCTGATCCGGGCACGGGATCCGGTGCTGATCTCCTGCCGGGACTGACCGCCAATGATGAGGCAGCCTCTCCTCGCTCGCCACGCGGGGGGACAAGGTCGGCTCCGGGATCCACACCGGATTCATCGCGTTCACAGGCACGGGTCTCCACCGAGCAGACCATGGGATCTTCTGTGGCGAGTCCAGGATCGGGTGTGGCTGACAACACGAGTTCAGAACCTGTTACCGTGGAACCTGAAGCTGATCTAGCTCGGACACGCCTCATACTCGAAGTCAAAGTGGAATTGTGAGGCCAAAGGTGTACACCGATGGTATAGTCCATTATGCAAATGTGGTCAGTACAGAGGAGCCTAATAATGTTGCTGAAGCATTAAAATCCACTCATTGGAAGAAGGCTATGCAAGATGAATATGAAGCATTGCAACGGAATGGCACCTGGGTTCTTGTACCGCCGTCTCAAGGAAGTAACATCATAGATTGCAAGTGGGTGTATAAAGTAAAAAGAAGTGCTGATGGTCAAATTGACAGGTATAAGGCTCGATTGGTGGCCAAGGGATTCAAACAGCGATATGGAATCGATTATGGGGAAACCTTTAGTCCAGTGGTGAAAAATGCAACTGTGAGACTAGTTTTGTCTTTGGCTGTTTCACGAGGTTGGTGTCTGAGACAACTAGATGTGCGTAACGCGTTCTTGCATGGTGTTCTGGAAGAGGAGGTTTATATCAGGCAACCACCTGGGTTTGAGGACACTAGGCGTCCATCGTTTGTTTGCAAACTTAAGAAAGCGATCTACGGATTGAAACAGGCTCCAAGGGCCTGGCACCATGAGTTTAGCTCAAGGATCATAGCTCTCGGATTCTATCCATCAAAGTCAGATAATTCTCTCTTTATTTATAGAAAGAAGGGTGTAGAAATCTACATGCTGGTCTATGTCGATGACATAATTGTCACTAGTTCATCTCAAGATGCTGTGAGGATATTGTTACAGGCACTGAAGAAGGACTTTGCACTAAAAGACTTGGGTGATTTGCATTACTTTCTGGGAATTGAAGTGGAGAGAAGACAGAATGGTGATCTGCTTCTAACACAGCGAAAGTATGCTCAAGAGATTATGACACGAGTTGGGATGTTGAATTGCAAGCCGATGTCAACTCCCATGTCGTCGGTTGAGAAGTTGACACAAGCTGATGGAGTTCCACTCGGACCGGATGACAGCACTCGCTATCGCAGTGTGGTTGGTGCCCTTCAATACATGACACTTACCGGACCCGACTTGGCGTTCTTTGTGAACAAGGTCTGTCAGTATTTGCATGCACCGACTACGTCACATTGGACAGCAATTAAACGTATTGTTAGATATTTGAAGTATTCAAGTAATATTGGGATCTTGATCCGGAGGCAGTCTCAATTATCATAAGTGCGTTCGGTGATGCGGATTGGGCGGGCTGCCGTGATGACGAAGGTCAAATGGAGGCTTTGTTGTGTTTCTAGGAGCGAATACCATATCATGGAGCGCCAGGAAATAGCCTATAGTGTCTCGGTCGAAAGTACAGAAGCGGAGTACAAGTCTATGGCAAATGCCACAGCTGAGATGGTTTGGGTGGAACAGCTTCTCGGTGAGTTAGGGGTGCGACTCAAAGTCAAACCCCGACTTTGGTGTGATAACCTAGGGGCAACATATTTGGCACAAAATCCTGTGTTCCATGCCGGAGCGAAGCATATAGAGATAGACTTTCATTTTGTTCGTGAAAGAATTGCAAGAAAACAATTGGAAGACAGATTTGTTCCAACCGGAGATCAAGTTGCGAGATGGATTCACTAAAGCGCTTCCGCATCGCCGGTTTGAAGAGTTTAAGCACAATCTAAATCTTATAGAGAAGACAAGTATAGATTGAGCGGGGTGTTAGGAAATATTGTAAACTCATCTATGATGTAAACGTGACACAACTTGTACACGACAATGACCGTGATTAACGTGCACGTCAAGATGGAAGATTCGGTTGGATATCTCTAGGGATAGATTAGATCCTATTGTGTAGATATCCTCTCCAACTGACTTCCTTGTAAACCAAGTTTGTAATCTCTATATATATGTTAACATGTAAACGTAGCAAGCCAAGATAGGCAGCTACGATTGCCGCCATTCTTTCACTTGGGTCAATTGAGATCTGGGAATTCCTTCCCTTCTCTATCTCTACTGGGTTGCATGTAGAATGTTTGCATATATCAAGCAAAACTAGCTTTCCTACTATTATCAAGCTCTATCATCGATCAACAATAGGATTTTCACGCCAATATCCTTGGCAACAGAAAGTAAAAAATTCTTAGAAGTAGAAGGATTTAGAGGTGGATTTTTTATACCTACACTGGTGGTCTCCAGGTTCCATTTCCTCTTGATGTCCTAGCAGTTGGACAGAACAGATTTCCATTATCAGTACTTCTTGTACTCCTTCTTAGAGGCAAAACTGGTCCCCAGCTTTCCTTTGCCCCTTTCTTGCCTCCCTTTTCTTTCTTCTTCTTTTTCTACTAACTTTCGGACCTTCCATTAGATGAATCGGGGTTTCCTGTTTGGCAACGTATGCTATGGAAACCAGCTTCCTATGAAAACCTGTGCAAACCATGGCAAAAAAGTCATCTAAATTTATGAAAAAAATCATACATATAGATGATATAATGATGCACAATCCTGTAAAATATCATGTCCAAACTCGACTTCTTTTGTGAGATATAAAAATAACAAATTTCAAGACGTAAAATTTGCCCAATGATTTGTTAGAAATTTGTTATTTTTATATCTCACAAACGAAAGTCGAGAGTTTGACAAGATATTTTACAGGATTGTGCATCATCATATCATCTACATGTGTGATTTTTTTAAATAAATTTAGATGACTTTGTCGAGGTTTGCACAGTGTTTTCACAAGAAGTCGGTTTCCATAGCATACGTTACATTACTTCTCGTTTGTCCCACATCGGTAATAGTAGAACACGAAAACTTGTCTTCGAGACCCACTATTATTTCGGTTGTATAGCTGTCATTAGTAAATTGTTTCTTGTTTTGAATCTCATACACCCACTCATCGGGTAGCAAGGATAGTGAATTGTCTTCTGGTCACCCTCCTAGATCATCTCTCCCGATTTTCTTCAATTTGTAGGATCCTCATAACTCTTGTCATCCAATTCCATGATTGCCAAAAGATTCCCGGCCTAGTTATTTTTTTACGAAAAGATCTCACCCTCGGTTTCAGCAAAGGAAAGCATTCTCTTGACAGATTTGGGGACCCGAAACATTTGCCTCTCCACCCTTGTTGTTTTAGTCTTCATTGTTCTCGTTCTCACTTGTCTCATTTTCTTGTTCTTTCTCCTTGGAAGGGTATGTCTGGGAGCTTGACTTCCTCGGGATCTATTAACTCCAACTCACAATATATGTCATCAACACCATAATCAAACCCACTTAGATCAACTCCCTCGGGCTTGAAACTGATTTCATGGAGATCTTGTCTGAAAGCATAGATTCTCTTGCTAGGAATCTTGTTTGGGTTTTTGCATAGTATCTTAACTATGACCCCACTGAAGAAACTGTTGAATAGGGCTTGCCAGTCTAATTCTATCATGAGACCAATGATAGAGGAGACCTCTCTCATTGTATTCCAGTCTACCCATTTTGTGGGAATCCCAGATATCTGAACCCAGACCTCAGTTAGCTTGCCTATTGGTTCAATATCTCCATTTCACACGCTCAAAGAAGCAGCTACACCCTCTTTGTTCAAGTCAAACAGGGGAAGCTCTGCCAATGACTAGGTTCTCAACTTTCTTGCTTGGAGGAAACATTGTAATGAATCTATTGTCCTCAGTCTTCTTTAGCTGCCAAGCCCAGTTTTGATCAAAGAGAGATTTCAGATTTAGTTTTGACCGGTGACCCTAGGGCCGATAACAATTTCATTATCATATTCATTCATCAACTCATACCCATCTAGTCCAGCCAAGTCTAGACCTAAGCCCTAGTTCATACTAGAAGTAGTTAGCTATCTAGCTAGTTCTAGTTGAAGATCAAGTTCATCTTGAGTTCGATAGTCAAGAAGTAGCAAGGATCATCGTTCTTGAGACTTCTCTCTTGTATTCGATCTGTAAGTACTCTAATATTTAGAATACAATTGTTATGGCTTTGATCTTTATAATTATTATATTCTTATTGATATGTGTTTATGCTTGCTATGATTATATGTTTAGTTTAGTAAGATTGCTTTATATTTTATACATGGAATTGTATAGCATCCATATAAATGATCACTATGTGGGTGATAAGCAATGTGTAAACGTGGTGTTTATACAACGTTTATCCGCAATTGCACCCAACATTCGGGCCGTGTGGTAGATCGCGGGAGTGACAGATCTGTTGAGTCCTTTGGAATCCACCCTCGAATGTAGGACTAGTCGAGTTTATTATTACGGTAATGATCAAGTTTCGTCCTTGGTTGTTATTGGTAATGCTTGCCATGTGTAGAAGTAATCCAACCTTGCCATGATAGCTAGATGTATTGCACTAATTGTAGTATTAATTTGACATATATGATTAGGAGTATCTTAGGAATATTCATTCTATTCTTTCTATAACATGTTAATAGCTCGTATGACACTAATGGCTTATGATGATCTTAGACTTGGGTATTTATCATTTATATAATTATCTTTATCCTGTGACTTATCTGTTGAGTAATGTTAGATGCATATGGCTACTCAGTATTACAATACTTGTAAGGTGGATCTCATAAATAAATCACAATATAAATCATTAGATATCCTTTTCTCTCTACTTTCCATAGACTCCCTTCCCGTGGTAAAATATAAATACGATACGGATTACTCCGGTGAAGTGCTACAATTGGTATTTTCTCTCGCGGCGCTTGCGAGATATCATGTTCATTCTTTTATCAAGGCCAATCAAGAATACCATGCCCCGCATTTCTTTGAGCGTTATTGCTAGGGTGACAGACTAGTGTATAGGTAATGCCTAGAAATGAGTGGTATACCTTGAGTACATATCCTGGTGAGATTAACTCCACTATGGATAATGATGCTAAGTTTACATCCCACTACTAACACCGCCTAACTCCGCTTTGTTGGATCATGAGGTTAATCCCATATCCAAACTAACATGATTAGATAGATTTCCCATATATATTTCTTTCGCCTTCCTAATTGGGATCGTGTAAGAAATATCAACAAGCATTTCTGGCGCCATTGCCGGGGAAGGCGTAGTCTATTTAGAGAAATAATTTTTCTTGACTTTGTTTTTCAAAACTTTCCTAGTTTGGGAGAGCATAGTCAATTTTTCAATTTTGAAAAGATGTTTTCAAAACCTCAAAAGTTTTCTAGTGCTTCTTTCCGGCTTTCTCTAGTTTGGAAGGGTATTAGCCAAAACTTAGACAGTGATACTCCTATTAAGTTAGTATTGTTTCTGACTTTACTAGTTAGAAAGGGTGCTAGCCAAAAATCTTATGAACACATCATATAAAGAAACCAGAGAGATCCCTTACATCACCTAATGCATTGAGAACCCATTATCACATACTCAAACAGGTTCGCCCCTGTTCTCTATTTCGTTTTTGATCTTATGCAGGAAAAATATATGTATGAATTGGAACCTTCCAAAAAATTTTATTGAAGATCCCGAAAAATTAATCAGCAAAGCCGAGCAAAACTTCGGACAAACTCCAGCACCTTCATCATCATCATCATCGTCCCGAGAATCCAAGACCTACCGAATCGGAAGTTAATCAAGTTACTAGAGACTTGACATCTGAATTTTAAGCTATGGCAACCAAGACACTTCGTGAATTCTCAGGTCCTACCACGGACAACATTCTCGTTGGTCCGAAGGTAGAGGTTGGAGACAAAGGCTTTGAGCTTAAGCCGGGGCTCATCAATATGGTGCAAGCTAGTCAATTTTGTGGAAAGGCACATGAAGATGCTAATGCTCATCTCCAACACTTCCGGAGATTTGCAGCACATTTACTATGAAGGACGTATCCGAAGATGCAATCTTGCTCCGTCTCTTTCCATTCTCACTTTTGGGAAGGGCTAAGCAATGGTTTTATGCTACAAAAGATAAGAATACAACATGGGATATTTGTTCCACAGCCTTTCTTGCTAAGTTCTTTCCGTAGGCAAGACAAATGCCTTAAGAGGAAAGATATTGAATTTTAAAACAACGGCATGATGAATCAGTCCCGGAAGCGTGGGAGCGTTTCCAAGAATACATTTTAGAATGTCCACACCATGGGATGGAGAAGTGGCTGTTGATGCAGACTTTCTATCATGGGTTTGTTCCCCGTGCTCGTGAAACTATGGATGCTGCAACTGGTGGTGCTTTCTTATCACTTACATTAACTCGTGCCACAGAACTTGTGGAGAAGATGGCTTCCAACCAAGGTTGGAGTGAAGAGCGTCAATCTCGCAAGAGAGGAATGCACCAGCTAAAAGAGGTAGATATGCTATCTGCTAAGATGGACCTTATAATGAAGAAGCTAGAGGATAGAGATCCTCAACCCAAGGCAATTATGCAAATTCAAGACTCATACATGACATGTGAAGAATGTGGAAACACAGGCCACACTGGCAGGAATTACCCAGAGATCCTGGAGGATATCAACTTCATCAATAACAACAATAATTTCCGTCCTCAACAGAATCAAGGTTGGAACCAACAGAGGCCCAATTATCAAAGTAACTATCAAGGAAATTACCAAGGTAACAATCCAGGTAACAATTTTAATACTTATCAACCTTCTTTGAGAGACCTTGTTGTTAACCAAGTTAAAACCATGGAGAATCTGTCAAGACTAATGATAAAGCTCTTGAATTTATCAATACTCGTTTAGAAAGCTTTTCTTCAGCTATAAAGAATCAGCACAACTTTAATAAGATGATAGAGTCTCAGATTTCTCGACTTTTTGTTCCACTAACCACACGGGTAAGATTCGGGCAGCCGAAAAGAATTAGAAAGCGCAAACCTTGTCGATATTTATAATGCGGTCGTTACTATAGAGAAACCTCGGGAATTTGTTGGTTGGATGATTCGATGCCACCTAAAAAGGAAGATCCAGGGGAGACCGGTCATTACAATCAAGATTGGACAACACACATTCGACAATGCTCTCTCGTGATTTTGGCTCAAGCGTCAACATACTACCCAAGGTAATTTATGAAAAGATTTATAGTGAACCACTTTGGAAAACAAATTTGTGCTTGCAGCTTGCAGATCAATCATTCTGTTATCCCGAGGGGATCCTTGAAGACGTGTGTGTAGGAATCAGAGGCTCTTACATGCCGCGGACTTGTGATAGTAGACAGGAAGAAATGAAAGAGCAACAATCATACTCGGTAGACCATTCTTATGCTCACCAAAGTCGACATCTGTGACCTTGATGCGCGAAGATTGTTTTCAATATCAAAGGGAAAAGGGAGAAATTCACTTTCAAGAACAAGGTACACACCTCTCTTACTTATTCCCAAAATACCAATCATTATGTTCTAGAACCGAAGATAGAAAGTTACAACAAGAACAGAAGGAGGAATCAGAATCAGAACAAGAACAAGGCGGACTGACCTACAAAGGTAATGGTAGTAAATAAAATAACATCTTATAATGACCATTTACTTGAATCTCCAATGCTTCATCAGCAAGATGATCCAGGTACCCCTACTATTCATTGCTCTATTAATAAGTGGAATTTCTATAATACATATTGCGATTTGGATGCGGTATTAATCTAATGGCAAAAAGTTACATATGAATTATTATTTGGAAAATTGCATTTGCAACCAACATATGTGCGCATTTGCGAGATGACGAGACCAATTTTATAGAGTTCCTAAAGGAATTGCCAAAAACGTACCGAGTCAAGATTATGGACCACTATGTTCTCACTCGACTTTGTAGTCATGGACATGGGGAAAGAAGAAGATCCTCCACTAGTGCTTGGGAGACCGTTCCTCAACACTACTCGTGCAATCATTTACATCCATACAGGGGAGAGATTCATTTCCAATTTTCTAAAGAGAAGGTACGTGTTTACTTTAATAGTTATAATGAAATTACAAATCCCGAGGGGAAAAGCAGGGCAGCTCGTCACCGCCATAATAGACGATGGATCAAGAATCTAGAAGGAGATAAGGTAAGTGAAGAGGCTAAAGCTCTTACACCTAATACATCCACGGAGAAAGAAGAATCAACTACTCAGAGAAGAGTACATCATCCAAAAGATGGAGGAAGAAGAAGACATCTCCCAGAACATCATCGAAGTGACCATAGAATCATCGGTGCCACCGATTGTGACAAGCGATATACCATGGGAGTAAAGAGCGAGAACTTGAAGTCTGTTAGGAGGACTCTAAACGTAGAATCCTCGCCGAAAGGTAAGTCGGTAAGTTATCAAGTAAAATCCCATACTTTGCATATTTATTCTTTCTCTATCATATCTTTTTAGTATCCCATATCTGCATTTGAAAATAACAAAAATATTTTGTCTTTTGTCTTTTGTAAAAACCTTTAAGCCCCATGCTAATATCCCCGAGGCTTAAACACCTCTAGGCTATTTCTTTGTGGTGGCCTAAAAAAATAAAATAAAGATGCATAAATTCTTTATCTTTTCTTGTGCATATAAAATAAAATAAAAATTTGAAAAATGAAAATCTAAAAAAATATTTCCCAGGCAAACTTAAAGCAATGTGGCTAACCTTTAATACTTAATCAAGTTCCACTAGCTTTGTTGTCTATTTGAGATCAACAGATTTCAAGATGAGAAGAGATATGTTAGGCGCCATCCTTGTTGCCAACTACATCAACTTCTACATCATTGAAGATTACACTCCAATCTAGCTTGGGGAGTGCAACCCCTAGTTATCCGAGATAAGTATCTTACTATCTATCTATACTATTATAATATTATTATTAGTTAAATATTTTGTTTGCTAGAAAGTTTGTTAAGAGTCTAGTTTTATAGAGTCTAAAGAGTCTTTTGTTAGAGTGTGAATAAAAGGATCAAGAGAGAGTGTTCACTAAGTTTACTTTGCTCAACTAAAAGGAACCCCAAAATCTGCTAATATGGAGATGATGAATAGTTGCTCCGTTGTTATACTTTTCTAGTATCTAGCTTTCAAGCTTAATTTCTCTTGAGCTCCATTTGCAAAAATTACTTTAATTTAACATTTACTCTAAACCTGAAACCTATGGGTTGCAAATGCTTGCTCTAAAGTCTAGGTAATTGACGGATATGATATATGATAGTCCGAGCTGCTATTTGATCTTACTCCTAGTGACACTAGATTTCTAGAGATTTATATTTTGAAAATTGAAAATGCACATGATAAGTTCCTGTATGACAAGAGTGTGAACCTCCTACCACAGCCATATATACATGCTCCTTAGATTAGGAAAACCTTTGATATATATATAGGCTACTTGCTTTGCATTGAGTTCGTTCAATCTTTGTCGACCCTTAGAAACTTGTCATGCCGATCATGTACACTCCACTCCACTCATTCCACTCCACTTGACTCCTTACACATATGCTATTTCCATCCCGAAAGTACGCATCCACCACATATACATTCATCACATATATCCACCATATACACCCACCATATTCCATTTCACTCTAGCCGGCAAAAATGTTCTACTCCTATCCTAGGAGAGAGCAACCAAAAATATTTCCTACACCTATTCACTCATTTATTGCTAGCCAATATCTTACAAAAGCTCCATTATATTTATTTATCTCTCAAAAGTTATTACAAAAAGAGATCTGGGTTGTAGATTAAAAAAAAGGGAGATGAAAAATGGACAAAAGTCCTACGGGCGAGTAGAGCCTACCTCCCTAAGAAAAGAAAGGGAGATGAAAATGGACAAAAGTCCTACGGGCGAGTAGAGCCTACCTCCCTAAAGAAAAAAGAAAGAATAAAGGAGAGTAAAAAAATGGACAAGTGTCCGATGAAAACAATGGGTACTTAGATGCTCGCCTCTCCATAAAAAAAAAAAAGAAAAAGATACAACCCAGGTTCTCTATAAAGTTTCCAAATTCAAAAGAGAGAAGATTCCTCAAGGAGCAAAAGTAAGATTTCCCATCATCTATTCTATACACCTTACTATATTCCCTACTATCTATATTCTATCCACCATACACATGCACTACTTGATCGGTGTGACTTGTAACTTTGGATCCATTGCTTGAATTTACAATATATGCTTAGTAAGTAGATTTAATCTTCTCCCACCTATGAACTCCACATATAAGCCTTAGATATAGAGTGAGAGAGAAGAAGGCATAGTGTGCTCTTGCCTTAGCCAAAAATACTACATATCATAAGAGAAAGGCAAACACTACCTTATTGCCTTAGAGAGGACCCACAAATACCATAAATGAGAGATTAGAGAGAAAGTCATCTTGAGGAACTTTTGAGTTTTATTTGAAAACCAACAAAAACTCGGAAAGGGACAGGTTGATCAAAAGAGTTTGAGATTTAGTGCTCGACTTGACTTTCTATCTTTCAATTACCCAAGATTGAAGAAAAGGTATAAGCCCCAAAAGGTAAAAAGGTAATATGGGTAAGTTGAAGTTTTAAAAAGTTCATTCTTATCTGGAGAGAAATTTTGTTTGAAAGCATGTGTACTTTTAAGGTGTGATAAGCGTTAAAAAGAACTCTGATCCAAGTAAGTAGTTTAATATAATATCATGTGTCTTGCTAAGAGACTAGCAAAGAGGTAAGCTTAGGGGAGCTTGTTGACACCTATTATAGCATAATATTATAAGTTAATTAACATGAAATAAGGGCTCAAGTTAAAGACCAAACATAAGTCTAGGGGTCTAACTAACATAATTCCACGAGTTTTGGTATTCTGTGACTTTCCAGGGACTTGATAGATAAATGCGAGAGAAGAATGGAGAAAGTTTCGGAATATACAAGACATATGAAGACAAGACTTGACCGTGAAGTAACTCAACCCGAAAAGTGGACTAAAACATTCTAGACGATACCAGAGGACACCAGAAAAGACGGGAAGCCGGGTGGCATGCCACCCTCGGCGGCCGCCGGTGCCAACTAGGCCGGTGTAACGAGAACCTCCTAATTACTGGGCCCACCTGCTTTTGTCATTGTCCCAAAGACCTCTGACAACAGTGCAGATGCACCCAATAACTTAAGAAGCCTGTCGGGTGTTCTAGAGAACCCCGATTAAATTACAAATTTCAACTCATACCGGGATCAACAAAGGAGTAGCTACAACATTACAACATTTGTTACAAAAATATAGATCAGAGTACGGAAGAATAATAACATTAATTTTACAAATTGTGAATAAGTTACATTTGAGTAAACTTAACTTATTTGAAGAAGCTAGGTAGAACTAGAAGACACCCGGATCATGTCGAGCCCACCGACATAACCTTAGTTAAACAAAGACGCAGTCAAGTACCGCAACAAGGGTTAACAAACCCCGAGTGCGGGAGTACTCAACAAGACTTACCCGACTAAAGAAAATAGGAGAAGACTCAGGAATGTGGTCCAATAGGATTCAAGGTAAGGCTTTTAGCAATAATCAACGACTCTTTTGCGAAAAAGCTTACTAATAGTAAATCCTTACTTTCAATATTTTAATCCCAATTTAGTTTCTCACCTACTCTAGGTGATATTACACTAGAGCACACACTTCTTAGATATTCCATCACGTATTCCAACTCTTCATTGTTCCATAATTAATCTACGATATAAGTCGGGAAACCGAGTCTCCATATCCGAGAAGCACGGCGATTTCGAAATCGATTAACCCAGCTGGGCAGTTCTTTCCACACGACATATGTAGCACCTAAGCTTGCATATATCAACCTTTTCTTGGATACTCAAAACGGAACCGCGTCCTACGCCACCCGAGAACACAAGTACACCTCACACCGGGGAATCTAACCCACGGGCATCCAGGACTTTAACCCATGAGTGTACACGCTACTCCCGCCATCTCTCCACTCCCAATGCGCGGTTGTACATTTCCGATTTGACACCCCCGAGATCGGGCTTACCGGAGTATGTGGTCAGTACTAGTTTTTGGCGTCCGAGGCGACACCTAGACAGACGTGCCATTGGCCAAAAGACCTCGGGGCGCAGGTGCGCTCCATAGTCTCGGTTACACAGGGCCTACACGCCGGTCCTTAATCGACAAGCCCGAAATACTACACCGAGACTCCATTCTCAATGCAAATTACCCGCCAGGTCTCAAATTCAAAACCATATCCCGGTATGGTCTCATCATATAACATCCTTGTTCATTAAATGCCCATTCGGGCTATCATAAGAGACTTGTCACATTTTGACTCAAAATTCTAACTAATTTAGCATGGCTAAGCATTTCTAAGCATTTTACCAAAACGGGCTATCAAGGTAGATATCGAAATAACCAAGGATTGGTAATGCATCAATTAGGTTATCACACAACTCCTATCACCTAATGCAGTGTATAAAGCAAAGGTGATATAAAGCTTTGTAAAAAACACAAGGAATGTTTAAATGAACAGGGGCTTGCCTTGGTTGGTGAAATAACCCGACTCGACGATGGATCACAATAATCGAACTCGGATCAACAAGAAAACCCTCTTCGGAAGCTTGATCGACGATCTCTCGATCACCTTCGTTCACTATCTGAAAGAATAATATATGCTTTACATGATGCCGTGTATATAAAAATGATGCATGAGAGTGCATGAAACGATAAACACTTGAGTACAACTTTCCTTCACGATAAAGTTACAATCCAACAAAACCAACTTGTTGAACTACTCTACGAGATATTATCACCATTGCCTAAGGAGTTCTCAAGGACCATTTGATAGTGGTATGGTTTAGGGTTCACAAAACAACCCGAAAGTCACACAAAACCTAAGTTGAAAAACACTAATCATCTCATTTTCTAATTAAATAAATAAAGCACAAAATAAAAAATAAATTAACTTTCTCAAAATGGCTCCAAACTTTTTATACAGATAGATCATAGCATAAAACAGTGTCAAAATAATTTTCATGATTTTTGGATAAATAAAATAATTATTAAAAATCAAGGAAAATGCATTTTTCAATTAAAATTTGTATTTTTAAATCATGTCCAAACTATTTAAAATTCAAGTTTCATAATTTTCCTAGATAGTACATATGATGGGAGACTACACAAAAATTTTCATGATTTTAGAACCCATATTTGAATTTATATGAAATTTGGAAAATCGAGACACTATTCAAATAAAAGAAATTGAATAAAACATTTCATAATTGAAAAAGAGTTTCGTGTTGATTTTGGCCCGACAGCATTGCATGGCCCGATACTGTTCATGGCCTGCTACTGTGCATGATGGACCGGCTGTTTTTGAGCGGTGGCGAACCGCCCGTTAGGCGGTGTTGGGCGGCGGTGGCGAACGAGGCCTGGCGATTCTGTTGATCTTTGGCCCGGCGAGACATGCTCTCACCGGCGGCGGCGGCGCTCACCGCGTGCGGTGGCGCGGCGCGTTCGGCGTCGACAAAGATCCAAATAGAAAACTAATTACATGGGCGTGGCTAGGAGCTCGCGGGGTGCTTAAACAGCGGGTTGGTTGAGTTCGGGATGCGGCGGAGCTAGGTCGCCCGACGGCGGCCGGACGGCGGCGGCTTCGGGACGCGGTGTTCGGCGTGTCCTGCGGTCGGCTAGGAGAAAGAACGAGTCGACCATAACCAAGATGTCCAGGCAAAACTAAAGCGTGAGGAAAAGCAAGCCGAAGCTCACCGGAGCAAGGCAAACGGCGGCGGCGGGCTCGCGGTGGAGATCCGAGCGGCGGGGGAAGACGACGGCGTCGCGGCGTGACTCGGCGGCGTGGGGCACCGAGAGCTGGCTCGGGAGGCGCGCAAGAAGGTTGCGGTGCGGTGGCGAGCTGATTTGGCGAGAAATGGAACGACGGCGACGAACGGCGGCGGCGGATGGCGGCGAGTCCGGCGGCGGCGGATTTGGAAAAAGAGAAAACGGGCCGGCGACGCCGGCCTATATATAAAAGGGAGAGGTCGGACAGGTGGCGGCGAAACGGGTGTCGCAGCTCCTCGGCCGGTCGTTTTCGCGAAAGAACGGCGGTGGAGCGGCGCGAGCTTTTGACGCCCGGCGGTGGCGGCCGGTGAGAGGTCGGTTCTTGTAGCACCCAAACCCTAACTCGGTTTTTTTTGTCAAATTACTCTCAAAATTTGAACCAAACTCAAAAATCTCCAAAAACAAAGTTTGCTTAAAATTTCGAGATCTACAAATTTCATAATTGAAACATTTTCAAATTCGGCCTTGAAATTGAACTTTTGAAATGGGGTCAAAAAGGAGGAATTTTGAATTCAAAATTACTTTTAAAATTATGTAGAAACTTGAAAAACTTTGTACATATCTTTTGTTCATCACAACAAGATCTACAAACTAGCTTTTGGAAGTTTTGTCAAATTTTGCTTAGATTTTGAAATAAAGAAAAGGGGGTAATTAGGGTTTTGTCGAATTCAAAATTACTTTAAAAGTTTTAACTAAACTTTGAAAACTCAAAATACCAACTTTTGTTCAACTTTGAAATATCTACCATTTTGCTTTAATAACCATACCCAAATTCTTTATAGTTTTAAAACTATGGAAAAGGGGATAAAATAGGGTTAGGGAATTAGGGTTTCCGATAAGGGGGTAACTTACGGATTCGATTCTTTTCGCGTCTTTTCGACCGACAACGTAACCAAACATAACTAAACTTATTCTTGTCCAAATCCATAGCTTAAGCGGTAAATAACACCTAGGGTGTTATTCTGCCGGCCGCCAGTGGGCCACCCCTGTCAAACCTCTCTCCTTTTCTAGGTCGGTTTACTACCGACTTTGAGGTTAATATCTACACCGTTGTTGAAGATCGGTTTGATCCAAGGGTTGATGTTCATCGCCAAGTACTATATAAGAAGACCGGTGACCCCAGGGTCGATAACAATTTCATTATCATACTCATTCATCAACTCATACCCATCTAGTCCAGCCAAGTCTAGACCTAAGCCCTAGTTCATACTAGAAGTAGTTAGCTATCTAGCTAGTTCTAGTTGAAGATCAAGTTCATCTTGAGTTCCCGATAGTCAAGAAGTAGCAAGGATCATCGTTCTTGAGACTTCTCTCTTGTATTCGATACGTAAGTAATCTTATATTTAGAATACAATTGTTATGGCTTTGATCTTTATAATTATTATATTCTTATTGATATGTGTTTATGCTTGCTATGATTATATGTTTAGTTTAGTAAGATTGCTTTATATTTTCTACATGGAATTGTATAGCATCCATATAGATGATCACTATGTGGGTGATAAGCAATGTGTAAACGTGGTGTTTATACAACGTTTATCTGCAATTGCACCCTACATTCCGGGCCGTTTGGTAGATCGCGGGAGTGACAGGTCCTGTTGAGTCCTTTGGAATCCACCCCTCAGAATGTAGGACTAGTCGAGTTTATTATTACGGTAATGATCAAGTTTCGTCCTTGGTTGTTATTGGTAATGCTTGCCATGTGTAGAAGTAATCTAACCTTGCCATGATAGCTAGATGTATTGCACTAATTGTAGTATTAATTTGACATATATGATTAGGAGTATCTTAGGAATATTCATTCTATTCTTTCTATAACATGTTAATAGCTCGTATGACACTAATGGCTTATGATGATCTTAGACTTGGGTATTTATCATTTATATAATTATCTTTATCCTATGACTTATCCTGTTGAGTAATGTTAGATGCATATGGCTACTACGCATTACAATACTATAAGGTGGATCTCATAAATAAATCACAATATAAATCATTAGATATCCTTTTCTCTCTACTTTCCATAGACTCCTTCCCTGTGGTAAAATATAAATACGATACCTGGATTACTCTCGGTGAAGTGCTACAATTGGTATTTCTATACGTGCGCTTGCGGATATCATGTTCATTCTTTTATCAAGGCCAATCAAGAATACCATGCCCCGCATTTCTTTGAGCGTTATTGCTAGGGTGACGGACTAGTGTATAGGTAATGCCTAGAAATGAGTGGTATACCTTGAGTACATATCCTGGTGAGATTAACTCCACTATGGATAATGATGCTAAGTTTACATCCCACTACTAACACCGCCTAACTCCGCTTTGTTGGATCATGAGGTTAATCCCATATCCAAACTAGCATGATTAGATAGATTTCCCATATATATTTCTTTTGCCATCCTAATTGGGATCGTGTAAGAAATATCAACATTTAGCACCAACTCAGATTCTTCAATTTCACCTTTGACAATTGAGATGACTCTAAAATTGTCTAATCCCTTCCAATGCCTGAACCTATTATCCCTTGGCTCCACATCAATATGGAAAAAACCAAGACCTATGTTGGCACTACCATAGTACTGACCAACCATTGGGGGCTTACACCACTCAGGACAATGCTCAACTACATGATCTGACTGGTGACAGATGAAACAGCCTTTTGGACTTGTACAAGCAGAGCTCATATGACCTATCCCACCACAGTTGAAACACACCACTTGCAGATTGTTATCCATCAACGTTGAGTTGCTAGATTAACCTTCAACTCTCTGAGTCATACCTTGAGTGCTTGTTGTGCCTTGACCTGGAGCTGTCTGTTCTCCCCTAGGAGCTTGAGCCTGAATCACTGGTTGAGCCTGTTTAGCT
Organism: Hyparrhenia diplandra; assembly: GCA_015847255.1. NCBI lineage: Eukaryota > Viridiplantae > Streptophyta > Magnoliopsida > Poales > Poaceae > Hyparrhenia > Hyparrhenia diplandra. The sequence goes on from JADLZK010001767.1 coordinate 37,593, forward strand.
GTTTGGCCTTGCCTCCCATGTCCCCTACTCTGATTATCGCCACCTCTTGGCCTGGGAGCATCAAACTGTCTATTGTAGCCATGGAAAGGATGGGGCAGGGCGGGACCTCGATTCTCAGTTGTTGTAGTACCCAAATGGTGGTAGTGGCGGCTGCCCAAAAATTGGTGGAGGTGGCTGGAAGAACGGAGGTGGTGGTGGTTGATGAGGGTACTGGAACCCCCACCTGCCTTCTCCACCCCAAGCATCCCACTCCTCACTAGGGTTAGGTTTGGCGCCTCTTCCTCGTCCTCTCCCGGCCATCCCCTCTTTCACCACCGCAAAGACAAGCGACTTCTTCTTCCGTCTTCCCAAAGCTTCTAGGCCGAGCTCAACATTGCCGGTGATTTCACCCACTTGTCTCGCTCCCTCGATGGAAAACAATCCTCCGGCTCAAATGACTTGCTCTCCCACTCACGATTTGCGAATCCATACCAAATTCTCAGTCCTCCATACCCTAACCCTAGCATGCCGCTCGGAGTCGGGGTTGGGGACAACCACCATAATCCCTAGAAATTTTGGATCTCTTCCTCCTGTTGCCGGGCTGGTTAGTGGATTTGGGCTTCTCCTTCCCCGGATCCAGAACCCGCCATGGGAGGGACCTCACCACTGTTTGGCTTGCGGAGAAGCCACGTCGCTTCCCCACCACCAGGGTTGAGGCGTCAACCGGGCCCGAGGTAGGAGAGGATCTTTTGCTTGTAGGTGGTGTTCCCCTCTCTCACCGGCAAGTGGGCCGCTCTCTCCCTCGTCGGCGGGAAGCCTCCCGCGCCGCCATGTCGTGGCTCCCTCTCGACATCGGGGCGAACTAAAAGGGGTTCGTAGATTGGCCGTGCACCGCTCTCCAAGTGAACTGATTTACGTGACATGATTTGTGAGTAGGGTTGGATTTCATTCATGTCTTTTAACATCCATCCCCTTAAACGGGGCACCCTTAATAAAAGAGAAAATTACATAGAAGTCCACATCGGGGAGCACCCAACGCAAGCGAAGTCTTCTACATCTCGCGCTACAAAAAGAACTCGGATGAAAGTCGAGGGCGATACCTGAATCGACGAAATTCTTTTGTAGCCCATCAGTAGCACACCAAAAGCATGTCGTGAATTCACCGAACGCCCCATGCAATCCTCACATTTACCAAGGCTTGGTCACCAATCGTTTCACCGGCCAAGCCCGGTCGAGCAACAACAATCCCGCAAGGGGAGTCGCAAAACACCGGCTCGACACATGAGTAGGTGGAGAAGCAACCCCACGGCAGTCACAACCACTTCGGAGGGACAAAAAGATCCCCTAAGTTCCGAAGCCATGTGGATGACAGGAGGATCGGCGATACTACAGGCATCTTGAACAACTCCAGTGTAGAAAAGCTCTCAGCAAATACAAACACCGATGCAGAAGGTGGCATCAAAGAAAGCATCATCAGTGCCGAATCGTCCACATAAGACACCCAAGTGTCCAAGCCGCCCAACAACCACCAAACTCCGATCAGCACCAACACAGTAACCGGACAAAGCATGAAGGGCACAAAGATTCCCGGTGGAGACACCGAGAAGAAATCCAACCCCTTTGCCATATTACAGAAAGGGGTCTCTAGAGCTTCCTCCCTTCCACAAAAGAGAAGAAGAGCTGACCTCCAAGATGCACGAAAACAGACTTCGATGCCTCCATTGTCGTCACCACCGCCACCCGTTGGCGCACCTTGAAGAAAAAAGATAATCCTAGGCAGCACCCTACCTCGGTCAGCCCATCGCCACTGCCAAAGCACAAACCCGCGAGGTGGATAGAAGGCCGACAAAGCTTATTCCCTACCGGTGGCGGCGCCTTCACCATCCTCACACCACCAAGGCCAAAGCTACCTATAGCAGGAATTATATACACCGACTCCACCAACTCTCCGGTTCCCAACACCTCTAGGGCCAGGACAGGAAGGCCACCGGAGGCGTAGGGAACTGACAAGGATGAGCCGGATTGAAGAACTCCTTTCTCTCTGCTACAGGAAGAAGACTCGAGAGAGGACTAGGCAATACTTGGGAACAAGTGGGCACCCAACGAGTCTTCTCAGGAGGCGTCTATAGGTTTATAGGACAAAGAATGAGAGTCTAATTGGCCTCCTCGGCGTGCTGGCCGGCGTCGCTGTTGGGCCTCCCTCTGGTGCATGTTTCGGCCATGTGTGGTCAAGTGTTCTAGCCAAGGGTAGAGAAAATTTGATTGGAGCCCACTAATGATGATCTTTAGATTAACCTTATTTTTCTCACTATGTAAGGGGCTTGGGGCACCAATGATGAAAAATAGTCTAAGATCATTGATAACAACTTTTCGATTGGTGGTATGTGCTCTCACTCGCATCCTGTTTTAACTTATTCTCTCTCATAAAATACTATTAAATCAGTCAGAATTAGCCAATATATCACACACATAACATCTAACAAGTACTAGCTAACATCCTATTCCTCAAAATGAATTTCCACATGTGGTTTTGTAAGCCCGTCTCTTCAAAGGCCACGTATTTATCATCGTTGAATTAAAAGGTTTAGAAGGATTATATATTGTCATGTAGGAACGCAAGAAATTGTATGATGACATCTTGAGAAAGAAATTGAGGGAAACTTGTGCTTTATAGTATTGATGATTGATTGATGATAGATATATTGCTATTACATGTTTGCATTTCGCAGTTTTGCTCACAATATCTTTGGGACGATCCGTACTATCATTAGGATATTGATGCTTCAAACCCCCAGGGAAGGGGCCTTGCATGCATGGTTCGTAATTGTATTGCACGCGCGTATCTTAGTTTGCTCAAGATAACAGCTAGCTTATTGTGTAGATCATATTCCTCAGTCTCCTACCTCTTCTTAAGCTTCATCTTGAGCCCGTTCTTCATTTGCAGAATACACGACAGCTTGGGCTGGATGCTCTGCTCTTCCAACAGCTCCAAATTGTAGTTCCATATGACCGCGGCAACTATTGTCTTCATCTGCGTGATTGCTATGTCCTTGCCAAGGCACATCCTAGGCCCTGAGTTAAAAGCCATGAATTTGTGAGATGGCACATACCGCAGCTTAGCGCCATCTTCGGAGAGCCACCTCTCAGGCCTGTACTCTTGGCAATCCTTGCCCCACAGGGCTTCCATTCTGCCCATGGAATAGATGGCGATCAGGATAGTTTCGCCAGGGCACAACCGGTGGCCGCTAACATCATCGGCAACCACCACCTTGCGCTCGAACGGGCCTGGTGGGTACAGCCTGAGGGACTCGAACAGGGCTGCCTGAAGGTAGGCTAGGTCTTTAGTCTCCTCCGACTCAAAGAACACCATGCCGTTGCTTGCCGAGGCCTTGACAGATGCAAAGGTGAGCCAGTTCCTCGCGGATGATGGAGACGACGTGGGGATTCTTGGCGAGGTTGTAGAAAACCCACGGTAGTGTTGTGCCGACGGTGTCTCGGCCAGCGATCATGTAGTTGATGAGTATCCTACTTAGCAGGGCCTTGTCACTGCTGTACGCCGGGTCACCAGAAAGAATGTCCACGGCGGCCAGCTCGTCAAGATCGGGGCACCTGGCTTTCGTCTTCTCCAGCATCTCTATGATGAAGCCATGCAGCAGTGCGTGCGCCACGGCCAGCTTTTTCTCTGGGCCAAGGTTCAGCTGCCTCATCAGCTTCCAACAGGAGGCCGGCACAGTGTGCCGCAAAAGGCCAACCTCCATGACCGTGTCCATGGCGGCCGCGACATGCATCGACGGCATGTCGGTAGACAGGCAACCAGGGTCCACTCCGAAGATCGGAGTGGCAGTGAGGTCGAATACGAGCCTCGTCGTCAGGTCCTGCATGTCGAACGGGGTCCCGGTACTCTCCATGCGGGCTAAGAACGGGAGCAAGCCATCCACCACCTTGTCGCGGCAGCAACGGGACATGAGCTCAAGTACCCGTGGGTTGCTCAGGACGCTCTGGAACATGCCCCGCTGCTGGCGGCAGGCCTCGCCGTCGACGGTGAGGATGCTGCCGCTCACGATGTCGAAGATCTCGGCGAGCTCCTCACCCTTGGGGTAGTTGGCGTGGTTGGAGGTGAAGATGTGCCGGACATTTGCCGGGTCAGCGCTGACGAAGAACCGCATGCCACTTCCTAGTGGCCCCTGTGCCTTGAAGTTGCAGCCGGAGGCGGCAAGGATGACTGTGAGCTCGTCGTGTAGGTTGTGGAGCCTAGAAATGAGGGCCGGGAGAACACAGACTACTGGCCAGTCCATGGGGCGCAACGGGCCATTCCTTGATCTCCACAACCTAACATACAACGATACAAGTGTGGAGATGATGAGTAGCTGTAGCAAGAATGGGATTGCCATGTTTGTAATGGCTCGAAAGTGTCTATGCAGCTTGCATATCGACAGGGTAGGGTGTGGCTTCATTTTATAGGGGAGTTTTTCTGCACATTTCAATAGAATTTGTAGTTTGAAGAAAATATAAATGTCGCGCAGGTATGGTGCTGGTAGTTGGTCGCATCACATGCATACATTAACAACTGAAAGCACACTGTTCAATCGGTCCACCCTTTAACAAGAGGTTATTGATATCTTCCTCTATACTAATTTCTTTGTATAGTCTGTATCTATACCTAATACTAAAGAGCTAAAATTTATATCTTCATTAAATTTTCGTCTAGCCTAATCATCTACCGTCTAACAACCCACTACTTGATGTCATCAAGTTCGTTCCGTGACAGACTCTTCCTTATTTTCTGTTCTTTTTTCACGGTAGCGTTTTTGTTTTTCTTCCGTCCATATCGTTGGCTCATTTTCAAGTGTGTGTAAGTGTGTTCAAGTTCATTCCGCTCTGTTTGGTTCCACCGGCAGTGTTTTTGTTTTTCTTTCTGCCCATTTCGTTCGCTCGTTTTTTTATGTGTACGTTCAAATTAGTTCCGCTTTGTTCTTTTTCCCTATCATTTTTCCATTTTTTTTCCGTCGTCCAACACTTTTGGTTTTTTTTTTTTTTTTTCATCAGAACGACCGTCCACAGATCCTTTTTTTCGATCATCTATTTTTCTCCAACGAGGATCTAACATTTTTTTATGGGAATAAAATAAATATATTACTATATATATTGAACTCTTGATCTTTGTCTAATGAACAAGTATTTCCATTACCAAATTATTGGTGTAGTTTTAATTAACAATAAAAGTTATTTTTATTAAGAATCTGGATCAGATGATAGTCTAATATTATGTAATTTATTATCGAGTCTAACCTTTTTTTAAAACATATTATCCACTCTAATCTATTCTACAAAAGAATGAAAGAATTAGAAAAAGACTTACTCTATTATTATTGTTCCTCACATAAATTCCTGTTACTTAGATATCTTTTTTTTTTTTTTTTTTTTGAAAATTTGATCTAATAAGGCATCTAAATCTCTCACCGATCGCTAACAGGCTCTGCTGACCTGGGACGCAACCCGTGTGCTGCCACGTAGAGGGACTGTCGATGGCTCGATGCCTCCCTAAGTATGGTTTTCGGTAATGATGTGCTTAGTACATTCGATCCAGGCAATTAGTACGTTCGATCCAGGCAAAAATCTTCGGATGCGCCACCAGCCGACTGCACCGCTGTTATTCTTACTATCTGCAACATATATCCTATGTTGCAACATAATCCCTATGTTGCAGATATATGTGTCAATGTTACAAAAGTTGAAGGAGATTATGTTGCAAACGTTGCATGTGTTTTGGAGGTTGCAAACACTTGATCGAAATGTTTCATTTGTTTCAATCTGATGTTGCAGACATTTTAATCTAGATTTTGCAAACATTTTGATCTGGATGTTGCATTTGTTTCACACAAGTGTTGCAACATTATGTTCCAGATGTCTCATGTGTTTCGGTCATTTGTTGCAACAAGTATTTTCATGTTGCAATTTGCAAGCATTCTGTTTGGATGTTGCATATATTTTCACATATGTTGCATCTGTACGCTACAATTTTTTTTATCCATATTTCAGGATTTTCCGGCACTGTGCATTAAGTGGTAGGCGACGTCCCCGTCGATAGCGAGGCGCCAATGGTGACTTCGAACTTCAAGATTTGCCGGCTCAGTCCTTCGAAGGTGCTCATAGGGGTAGGGTTTTGCGTGTGCACGTGTGTTCATAGGGGTGAGTGTGTGCGTGCGTGTTGAGCGTTGTGCGTTGTAATTGTGTAAAAAAAAAAAGTGTATCATGTTGCGCGTGTTTTGTGCTTTTCCGGGAGTCACGCGGCGCACTATGACGGCGGTCGAGGGCACGACAGGGCGGGGCTATGGGACAGCATGGCCGGGTTGGCGCTCCGGCGAGGTTGTGGCCCCTGCGGCGGTGGTGTGGTGTCGTGCGACGACCGTCGTCAGAGGGTGCAAGTCTTCCAACACAGTCATGACGGTGTTGCGATGTTGCGATGTTGCAGCGCACCAAGGGTGGAGTGTAGGCGAGTCAATATTTCCTGGTCACTCACACGTAAGCCAGCAGAGCTTCCTGCGTCCAGCCTGGTGGCGATGTAGGAGATGTGGAACCTGTGGAGCGGTGTATTAGGATTTCTTTTCTAAATAAACTAGCAAATATGCCCGTGCGATGCAACGGGTGACGGACAAAAAAATATATCATTACCATCAAATAACTTTAAGGGCTACAAGATCTAGTCTACCGTTTATGAAGTTTGTTGTGATATCTTGTATGACGTTGTTCACATCTCAACGGCGCTTCTTCGCTCTGAAGTCTTAACCCCATTGTCCTTGACCTCAACATATCGGCGACGCTGGTTACGTGACTCACGCCGGCCAGCAACCCCGATGGTACATTGGCACTCCTTCGTCTCCGGAGTCGCAATACTCACTGTGCGCCTCGACGGATTAGGTTGCTCCATGCCAAATAGCGAATCAGGACCGAAGATGGCGAGCCTCCGATTACAAAGTCAATAGGGTGGTACGTCTGAGCGGCGTCGTGTTCCATCCATATTATATCATATCCTCTGGTCGAGATTATTAGATTAAGCAAACCGACGAGAAAACATCATGTTTGTAGTACGTAATGGACTGGCATGCCACATGTGCCATGTTTCATGGGCCTCCCGTATCCCTTGATGGCACCAATCAACACGTAATTTTTCCTTTTCCTTTTATTCTATATATATACGTACTAACGCGGGCTTCTTTGTATTTGCACCGGACTCATGGTCAGACAAAAAAAAAAGGTGACATAGAATTTTTTTCGTTTTATTAGTAGGTACGAAGATCAAGAGACCCTGTCTCATTATCATTTTTCTTAGTAGATTAGACGTGATGAAAACGCCAAGAGGACCTGTATGTAACCTGTTGCAAGAGTTTACAAGAGTTTGGTATAGTGCCTGACGGATTCCTTGCATGCGTTGAAATTCGCCGATCGACCAGAGAACACCGAAGGTACATGACGTGTCCGGAAAGAGCAGAAACATCTGGCCCTACCGCACCCACGCGTGCCGGCTCGCGCGTCAACCCGGGAGGGCTCTCTGCCAGCGCCCATGCGGGGTGAACGGTGAACCGAACTCCCCTCGCTCGGCTGTTGCCCACGAACCAATCGAACTTGCATGATGGGCCGCGTTTATTGGGCCTCCCGTAGCTGGCACGTTTTTCTTTTTCTTTTATTCTATGTATGTATACGTGGCTTCTTCGTATTTGCATCGGACTCGTATTTGCACCAGACTTAGGACAGGCAGAAAAAAAAAAGTGGAGGCAGAAATTTCGGGCAGAAAAACGGTGGCAGAAAAAAAGGTGAAAAAAGAGGTGGGACTGAAATTTTCTCTCTTTATTAGTATAATAATATATATATATCTTTAGGAAAAGTGCCCGTGCGTTGCAACGGGTGATCGACAAATATATCACTACCGTTGATTTAAATTTAAACTTCAATGGCCAATAATCTTTTTTTCTATTAGTTATTATTTTGATTTTCTATGATTTATAGAAGACTTAAATGGTTTAAAAGAAAAAAAAAAAAAGAAAGAAAAAGGCATGCTGTGCGGATGGACCTTGTCCTCCGCGTCAAGGGCGGCGTAAGCGTTGGCAGGGGAGGCGTGAGCGTTTTTAGGAAGTCCTTGTAGCAACCGGAGCACATGTTGTTGGTCCTCGGAGACCTGAAGAAACTGCACCCGTTCGCGCACTCGATGGCGCCGCCGACGAATGCTTCCTGTTTCTATATCTCCGTCTGCACGGGGCCACCGTTCTTCTCTATCGACGTTGACATCGTCGGCGCTTGAGCAACCGGCGTGGCCGTGGCCACTGCAGCGGCACCGGTGGCATTAGGATCAGCTGCTCGGAGGACACGTGAGCAGCAGTAGCCGCCGCCTTCGCGACCTTGATCTTCTTCTCGTCGTCATCGACGAGAGCAGCCGCAGCCGCAGTGGCGTCGGCGGTCTTGATCAGGTGCTCCTTGTAGCACTTGGAGCACAAATTGTTGGTCGCCGCGCTCCCGAAGAACCCGCATCCCATCGATCTCCTTGTTTGGTCGCCGCTGTTGAGTTTTGAACACGTGAAAACCTAGATATTAGATCGCTTCGTGCGCGACGACGGCTTTGTTTCGTGAACCAGCGGACCGAGCGCTGTGGCTGGAGCGAGAACATGCGGGCCAGCGGGCAGAGGCACGGCGACGGCTCGAGCGAGCGTGAGTGATGGGCGGACAGCGAGCACGGCCTAAGGCACGGCGACGGCGAGCGCGACGTTACCCTGGGCGACCGAGGCGCAGCGACCGTCTTGGAACTCCGGGAGCCGATCGTTGCTCGATCGTCTAGTGCTGGCAGTCGACGGGTAGTAATGCCAACATGCATCGATCGACAGCTATTAGCCTTTCCTTATTATTAGTATTACCAACGATGCAAAACTTGCCATTTACTCGGCAGAAGCAGATAGAGTATTTGTATCCGAGTCGATATCGATCGCGAAGCAGAAGGACCCTGGCCGGACCACAATATATATAAGTTGTACGCAGGGGTACTACTCGTTTTCCATCCGGACTACATACGTACGTACTCAATACGATTCGTTTTCATCCGGACAGTAAAATAACCGGTAGTAAGGCCAGACGGAAATTTTGTGGTCAAGAAATTTTCTCTCTTTATTAGTATCCTATTTGGTATTGTATAGGTATGGTGGAAGGAAAAAGGTGGAAAAAAAGGTGGAAAAAAAAGTGGTGAAAAGCCCGGTGAAAAGAAGGTGGGACTGAAATTTTTCTCTTTTTATTAGTTCTCTCTTTATTAGTATCCTATTTGGTATTGTATAGGTATGGTGGAAGGAAAAAGGGTGGAAAAAAAAAAGGTGGAAAAAGTGGTGAAAAGCCCGTGAAAAGAAGGTGGGACTGAAATTTTTCTCTCTTTATTAGTAGGTATAGATATAGATATAGATATAGATATAGATATAGGTATATAGATAAACTGGAGGTTATGAATGAGGATGATGGGATCCGGGTGGAGCGATTTGCTAGCGATTCGTACCGACCTATGTGCAGGCGCGCACGGAAAACAGACGTCCGATCGAATTCTATCTGGTCGGACGTCCCAGCGCCTGCTTGTCCTTGTCCGTATTGTTTTTCATCCATGCGCCGCAGCCTGCATGGCTATTTTTATGTATTTTTTTTTTCTGCGAAGACCCAGAGTTACAGGCGCAGATGCTCAGTACACGATTTCTAAACAAAATATGATCTGCCGACATGCACTTATTTTTGGCATCTAGTTTCACGTATTTTGTTTTAAAAAGCGAAAGGTTTGACGTATATGCTAGCCCATGCAAGGAACCATGCTAGCTATTAATTCTTTCATGAAAAGCGAAAGGTTTGACGTATATCTTAGCCCATGCAAGGAACCATGCTAGCTATTAATTCTTTCATGGTTTGCATATCGCGATATGGACTTATTATTTATGGCATTTAATTCCATGTATTTTGTTTTACAAAAATGTGAAAGGTTTGACGTTAGTAGTTGGTTGGCTATATACGTAATGAATAATACATATGACTATGCATCGTTCACTCCATATATTCATGTCGACGATCTATATATACACAGTAGCACAAATAGAAGGCCTAATCCACCACTCTCGGCTCAAAAGTCAAAAAGACACATTACTTTTTTTTTTGGGAAATAGAACGAGTAATAGACGATAGGGTTGGTAATCTTTTTTATTTAACGCTCGTGCGCTGCTTTGTTGGTCTCAAGTAGTATGATTTTTTAATTTGATTTGACCCTTCAAATAACTGGTTAACCTTTGATAGTTGATTAATACCTCAGAAGCTCTTGAGTTCTGGTTCAAAAAAACCCTATCACTGCTGGTTTCTTGAACTGGCAATAGGAAATCTACTACTCCTTTAAAGATAAACCTCACTACCTAATTCTCTTGACATGCAAAGTGTCCATCTCAACAGTCCACTAACATCTTCACTAACTATTTCTCTTGACATGCAACACGTCCACATCAACATTCCACTATTATTTGCCTCTCGCAATTTCTTTTGACATGAAAGATGTCTACCTTAATAGTCCACTATCATTTTTAATTTAAGTTCACTAGCAATTTCTCTTGATGCAGCATCAATGAGACACATCATCCACTATGGATACAACCACCACGACTGTCCTAATAAATATGTACATATATTATATCATGTTCCTACATCCTAAACCATCTATATTCCTCTTTCAAACCGCAGCAACGCCGGAAGTTCTTCTAGTGACACTAATGAGGGGTGCTCGTCACTGCCCCGGTTCCAAAACAAAGTAGCACAATTCGGGCCAGTGACGGATCCAGCCCGAAAATGGAGGTAGGACGAACTTACACTACAAAATTTTGGCTAAAAGAAAAGGACAATATCCATACCATGAACAAAAGCTGTAGAATGACAAATAAGAAATAAGATATGTCAGCGAAGACATGAAAAAACAGTGTCAACACCTAGAGCACTTTTCTCCTACACGTTCAAGAAAAAGACATGGAACTTATATGTGATTGGAGGACTGCAAGTAGACAGTGTAGACTGACGAAACAGTGTGCCCGCCAGTTTTGTCAGAGAACTTGACAACACAATGACACGCGGCACCAAGACAATGATCTCAAATGGGTTAGCAAAGTAATGTGAGACACCGGGAGGCGTGAGCGGATTACTGGGCCGCTGCCGACCCTGCTGCTCCCTGCTTTCCGCGACATTTCCTTCTCCCTATGCCTAAACAAGGCCCATATAGTGTAACAGCCCAATTGCCTAAACATGAGAAGAAGACACTTGTGGAGTGTTTGGAAGGGTGGGACTGGCCGTGGCCAGCCGGTCCAACGTCCGGGCCGTGGCCAGCCGAGCTGGTACAAACGGGTCACCCCTCCTTGTTTGGCAACTTGGCCCGTGGGCTCGGCTCAATTCAGATCGTGTTTGGCAAGCGCATGTACACATGAATGTGGTGACCACGGACCCAAGATGTGGTAACACTACCACCCTTTCAGTCCTTATTAGCATTTCGTCAAACATCTGGCGTGCTCCGCCGCGGCCATGGCTGCCACCAAGCTCGAGCTAACACCACATCTGCAGGGTTGAGGACGGTGCGGCAGTGGAGAGCGCCTACGGGCGCGGTGGTGGTGGCACTCGGGGAGGGAGGACAAAAAAGGGTCGGACATGGGCGCCGTTGTGGTAGTCATCTATGTCAGCCCCGCGGGCCGAGGGCCTCCATGCCGCTCGCCATCGGGTGGTGGTGCCCGAGGGACAGCTAGCCATGGGTAGAGGTTGAGCATATGGAGACACCGCAGCCGCTAGAGCTGCATAGGAATCTCGCCCCGAGGAGGATGACGAGATCTCGCCCGAAGCCCCACCTATTGCGCGCCCCATGGTGTTTCGCTAGAGCAAGCGGCGACCTCACCGACACAAAGGTCGTCGCTCTCGCCGCCGACGTCGGCGCCGGTGCTACCACCGACAAGGGCTTGGCGGCGTCTTTCCTCCGTAGGCGTCACCGTGGGACGAGTGGCGGGAGTAGCCGAGGTGCCCGTGGGGGAAGGGGCGGCGGCGCCATGGATGTTGCCATCGTGGGCGCAGAGGAAGGGAAGTGCCATGACGACTTCTGGAGGCAAGAGAGGTGATTCTATCCAAAGTTGTGGCTGCTTGGAGCCGGGTGAGAGCTCCACCGAGCCGGGCTCCACGACTATGATGATTTTTTGTGTGCGAGTGGAGCCTAGCCAAGTGGCCCTTTTTGGCTCCAAGCCGGGCAGAGGAATAGGAAAGTGGCACCAAACAACAAACCGAGCCCCGGGAGCGCAGCCGAGCCCTGGGCCACCCTCCCAAACTTATTTGTAAAACCCGTGTTTTTGCATCATTTTAAAATTTACTAAAAATTTGAACTTTTCATAATTACCAACTAAAACTTGATTTTATTTTCCGCACAACCAAAAACCCGCTTTTAGAAAACCTTGCATCAAATTCACCATATAGATTTATTTAGGTTGAATGCTTGCTTGTTTGCTTCGATGCTTGTGAAGCTAGAATTTATTTTGGCATCAGATAAATTTCCTTGTCATCATCCCAATCGTTTTCCTTCCCGCCAAATCATAACCCCTGAATCATCGTCCGCCCAAACACCCCTTTGACCTTCCCTTGATTCGTTACCCTTGATCCTTCTCCATAAAATATTATTTTCCTTAACCCCTCCTTGAATGCCAAACACCACCCCCCCAGCACTCCATCTCCAACAAATCCTAAATTCCAATAATTGTGCCTAGCTTATTTAATTTTGGGGAAAAACTAATGAGACACTTCCATGTATATGTGTATACACGTCAAAGCATAGTTATACATGAATAAAATGAATCAATACATCTTTACAAATAATCTGTACAGCTATGGCCTAAACGTGTATACCTAGATAATATACATGGAAAATAAGAAATAGAAAGAGAAATAAAAGGGAAAGAAGCACCGGGCCTAATTCCCTTTTCCCTCTTCCCGGCCCAACTCTCTCTCCCTCTCTTTTTTCACTCGCGAGGCCCAGCTAGCCAATCAGCCCAAGCAGTAACAGCAGCCCAATAGCTCTTTCCCTCCTCTTCTCCCTATGACCGACGGGTCCCACCCCCAGCTCCCTCTCCTACCTCCCTGTTTCTCCAAACACACACAACACGTGGGCGACAGCCCGATTGACCCGGCAAATAGTGCCGCTGCTGTCCATGCCGGAGCGCCCGGGCTGCCACCACCGCCCTCCTCCGTCGTCGCGACGTCGTCGACAACCGCCGTGCCCGACGACGCCCACACGGCTCCGGTCACCACCTCCACCGCACCATGGACGCCACCGAGCTCATCGATGGCGTCGGTGGAGCCTGCTTTCGACTTGCTTTCGAAAATATCTCCGGCAAGCGCTGTCCTCGCGCCTATAAAAGGCCGACCATGGCCACCTGGGAACCCTCGCCCCTCGAGGTCGGGCTCCGACCCTTTCTCCTCCTCGCCCGAGCTCTCTTCCCCCTCCTCTCTTCTCTCGCTGCGGGTGCCGCAGCCGAGTGCTGCTTTCTGTCATCAAGCCGACGTCGCGCCCGCGCCCAGCCGCCTTGCCACTCTCCGCTGCCCACCACCGCGCCTGGCGCCGCGCCATCACCGCCGCGCCAAGGGCCATAGCGGCGCGCGTCCACCGCTTCGGCCGTGCGCCGCGCTTCGCCACCATCGCCCGCGCACCGCGCCACTAGAGCCGCCCGGAAGACACCGCCACATCGCCACGCCACAGCCTTGTCGCCCGTGCCAGCTGCCCCCTCCCGTAGCGCGCCCACCAGCTTCCGCCGCCGCGCCACGCCACACGTAAGGTGTGCGGGAGTACTCATGGGCTATGTGCGGGAGTACTCATGGGCTATGTGCGTGGGGCTTCGCTAGGCTTTGTCATTAATATAACCTTGTTAATGAAATGAACCATGTCAACAAAAGGTGGGTGGTGATAGTCTACATCGAGGTGGACTAATCACACTCGGGAATGAGTCTCGCGGAGAGATACTCACCTCCCCTAAGGACCGGTTCATGGACCTTCTACCTAGTACGATTATATGTAGGTCCACACGCCGAGATGGGGACGGCTTGATTCCACACCCCATTGGGTTGAGGTATAATTTTGAGCCAAGGTGGCCGGTGTAGGCAAGCGACCTATCGAGGGAGCGGACATGGGGAGAGTGGCCCCATGGTCGGTTGGCGTGGATGCCGAGTGATCTTCCACGTAAAGGTGTTTGGGCAAGAAGGTGTTTGGGCGCGGTGCTAGGTAGGTGCACATATTTATGATTAATGATTGGGTATGGTGTTTGACAAGTATAGGTTGGGTAATAAGGTATTACCACAAAGCCGTGGGTGATTTGGTATCACCATATTGTCTAGGATGATGCGTCATCCTTCCAACCCCGAGAAGTCGTGGTGAGGATTATACCAATATACCTAGGTTGGCTACCAAGCGGGTACGGGATATTGTTAGGCCTGTTTAAGCCAAGAGCGCATGGTGAGGACAGTGCCTATCGTGTGGGGAAATTGTACAACCTCTGCAGAGTTAACTAAATCTATTCGAATAGCCACGTCCTTGGAATGGGCAAATGGTAGGCCGGGACATCCATGATTAGAAGCACATAAGAGAATCTGGTATGTGACTTGTTACCTTGAGCTTGGATATAACTCGGGAACTAGTGAGAGTAATAAGCTCTACTGGGCCCAACCCTTAATGGTAACCTTTCACCCCCTCGGTTGGGACTTGCTGAGTACGAAAGTACTCACCCCTCTATTTCTATTTTTAGAATGTCAGCTGCAGGAGTGTATCTAAGGGAATCGAGCCACGAAGGATGACACGAGGATGGACCACAAGGAAGACATCTGAAGACGGAGGGACCATAAAGGCGCTACGTGAAAATGTCGTGATCGAGTTATAGGATCGTGCAATAGGAGTAAGTCCAGGGGTTTGTCCGCACTCCAAGCTTTCCTGTAGGAATGGAGCCCTATTATAGGTTGCGTAGGGATCTCTCGATAGGTTTATAATAGTAGGCCTATGGCCGAGTCATGTAAACCCAAACCCTATATCATATTTTTTCTCAATAGCAATAAAAGTATAGTTTTTTGATATCATATCTATACTTAATTAGGTGTATTTGTGCGTGATCCTGGTGCAAATACGTGTGATTAAGGAACCTCAGAAATGGGGTGTGATAGAGTGGTATCAGAGCCAGGTTGGACTGTAGGATAAACCCTTAGAATGGACGTTAGATAGAATGCGTTGTTTTCGAAACCTATTTCCAAAATCTTGCTTACACCTTGACCCTTACCTTACCTTACCTTACCTTGAGATCTATTTCAAAATAGCTTTTCTCTCTTCTTATCCCCTTCAAAATCACGAGTAGTTCAAAGCCTAGAAGTATAGGTTAGTTTTATGAGACTTGGAGTGGAGAGACCCTAGACTATAGAGATACAAAAGTAGCTTACGCTTGTTTGTTTTCTTCTAGGTTGTTACAAATCCCTCTCTAGAAGTCTCCCCCTTTCATTTACTTTTCATAGGAGTAGTTGTTCCTTTTCCATTCCGTACTTTTTCAACTAACCATGCAGCCAATACCCTGGGAGACTACAACTACATCGGTCACATTCTGAAGACAAGGGAAGATTTCAGAATTGTACAAGAAGACTCAGAAGAAACAAGAAACATCAGAAGCCACCAAGCTAGCAACCACATACCACACCACACACTCAGAAGAAGAGCACCATTAAAAAGCCGGCCATAGCTTGACATGTCGGGTCAAGTGTTAAAGGCACCCCAGCTACCCTGTGACAACCCGAGATCATCCAGATAGCAACACGTCATCAGCAATGGTCAACCACATAAGCCCCACCATTCAAATGTCGACAACACCAATGAGTCCAAGAACAGGACGTCAAGAGGAGACTAAAATACACTGTCAATAAGAAAGAAGTCAACATACCTGAAGAATTACAAGAATGAAGGACAAAATACAGAGAAATATGGAGACACCAAGAAGCTTCCCATCAAGACACGAATAGTGGAACAAAAATATCACAAGCCGACGAAGACCCCCAACCGCACGGTCACCAAGACTACAGACATCTCGAGAGAGGACAAAGATATGTCAAAAGAGGCCAACGTCTACACTACAAAGACCCGAAAGGAAGCCAAAGGCCATGATGTCCCACAAGCAATGAATGATTGTCACAAGAACCATCATTAGAGCCAAGCAAAAAGAACCACCAGTGATGAAGAACGAAGCCATCCAGTCAAAGACGACCGAGATAATTGAAGAGTTACGTAGAAACCCTCCAAAAGGAGTAGACCCAAGAGATTGGCATGACAAGACTTGAGGGATTAAAGGACCCAACCATAAATCCTCTAAGTGGGGTAGCACCAAAAAAAAAAAGAAGAGAGAATAAAATGGGTGATATACGGGAGAAGATTCAACAATCCCGAGAAGGTCTCCACCCCGGAGAATCAGGACGGTCAGGAAATTTGAAAGGCATCGGTAGTCGAAGAATTTCTAAGTGGGGTAGCCTAGCCTAAAGGATGGGATGAAGATCAGGATCAGAGTGGAACAAGACCGAAGTATAAGTAGAGTGGAACCGAAGGCGATTGGAGTAGCGGCAGATTCGGCAATTATCAAGAACAAGGCTTCCCCTAACGGCAAGGAAATCGAAAACTCGGGAATAGCACCGTAAGAAATTGTAACCCACCTCCCTCTAAATTCTTTTAGATCTATTTCTAGGTCTCTCTCGCTGTTTACACGAATCTCGAGGACGAGATTCTTCTAAGTGGGGTAGATTTGTAACACCCGTGTTTTTGCATCATTTTAAAATTCACTAAAAATTTGAACTTTTCATAATTACCAACTAAAACTTGATTTTATTTTCCGCACAACCAAAAACCCGTTTTTAAGAAAAAACCTTGCATCAAATTCACCATATAGATTTATTTAGGTTGAATGCTTGCTTGTTTGCTCGATGTGAAGCTAGAATTTATTTTGGCATCAGATAAATTTCCTTGTCATCATCCCAATCGTTTTCCTTCCCGCCAAATCATAACCCTGAATCATCGTCCGCCCAAACACCCCTTTGACCTTCCCCTTGATTCGTTACTCCTTGATCCTTCTCCATAAAATATTATTTTCCTTAACCCCTCCTTGAATGCCAAACACCACCCCAAAGACTCCATCTCCAACAAATCCTAAATTCCAATAATTGTGCCTAGCTTATTTTCGGGAAAAACTAATGAGACACTTCCATGTATATGTGTATACACGTCAAAGCATAGTTATACATGAATAAAATGAATCAATACATCTTTACAAATAATCACACAGCTATGGCCTAAACGTGTATACCTAGATAATATACATGGAAAATAAGAAATAGAAATGTAAATAAAAGGGAAAGAAGCACATAGGGCCTAATTCCCCTTTTCCCTCTTCCCGGCCCAACTCTCTCTCCCTCTCTTTTCACTCGCGAGGCCCGACTAGCCAATCAGCCCAAGCAAGAACAGCGGCCCAATAGCTCTTTTCCCTCCTTCTTCTCCCTATGGTCGACGGGTCCCATCTGCCGCCTCCCTCCTACCTCCCCTGTTTCTCCAAACACGCACAACACGCGGGCGACGGCCCGATTGCCCGCAAATAGTGCGGCCGCTGTCCATGCCGAGCGCGGTTCGCCACCACCGCCCTCCTCCGTCGTCGCGGCGCGCCGACAACCGGCCGTGTGTCGACGACGCCCACACGCTCCGGTCACCACCTCCATTTGCACCATGGACGCCACGGAGCTCATCGATGGCGCCGAGCCGGAGCCCGCCTCGACTTTGCCGGAAAATATCTCCCGGCAAGCCGCTGTCCCTCCCGCGCCTATAAAAGGCCGACCATGGCCACCGGAACCCTCGCCCCTCGAGGTCGGGCTCCGAGCTCTTTCTCCTCCCCGCCCGAGCTCTCTTCCCCCTCTCTCTTCTCCGCCGTGCCGCAGTGAAGTCTTCGCCGCTCGTCCCGCAGCCGACGCCGCGCCGCGCCTCTAGCCGCCTTGCCACTTACCCCGCCCACCACCGCGCCCTCGCCGCCGCCATCACGCCGCGCCGCGCCACGCAGCCGCGCGTCCACCGCTTCGGCGGCGCGCGCCGCCATCATCGCCGCCAAGACCGCGCTTCCGTGAGCCGCCAGCGCACCGCCGCCATCGCCACGCCACCAGCGCTGCCGCGCCCGGGCTGTCTCCCCGCGCGCGCCGCGCCACCAGCTTCACCGCTTGCAGCGCTGCTGCACGCCACCGCTACAGCCCACCGCAACCCGTGCTCCATCGCCACCACCCGCCGCGCCACACCCCCCATCCGCCACCACACGCGCCCACCGCGGCGCCGCCACTCCGCGCCGCCCGCCAAGCCCGCACGCCGCCTTGCCGCCGCGGCCGCACCACTCCACCGCGCCACATCTCCGCGCGACGCCGCCCGCAGCCTGCACACCGCCACCACCACGCCGCCGCCACCACCGAGCCGAGCACCGTCGCCGCGCGACCCACCACCGGAGCTCCCACCGCGATCCATCTCTCTCACCTCCCCTTCCCCTCCTTCGTTCCCTTGAAATCTCATGTTTGGTTTTGGAAATTGATGACACATTTTGTGGACTAATCCTTTGCTCTAAGTGTGTGACTTAAGAAAGGATTAGGTGGATGACAAGGAGCATGATGATCATGAACATGGGCGATGATGGTGGACATGATGGATCGTCAAGCTCGGTGATCGCTTGAGAGGAACCCCGAGATCAAGGCAAAGGTATCTTTGATAGGTTTTTTCCTTTCGGTGATCAGAGACACGATGGCGTGTGATCACATTATAGGATAGATAGCCGATCATCAAGAGGGAATGCCGCGACAATCCTTTTGGTGAAGTGCTTCTAGGTCCAATTGACTTGCATTTGCATTTAGGACAATGAGAGCACTAACTTCTATCTTGCCTAACTTATCACGTGCTCACATTGGTGATAACGTGGTCATCTTGGACGATGTTGGCAACCCATGGCAAGAGGCGAAGCAAAGTTGAAGCAAAGAGCAAAGAAAAATGAAGATTGGGATCTTCGGGCGACCGGACGCTTCCGGTGGAGTGTGGGGCGATCGACCGGTGGCTTCCGATCGATCTTGTCGCGAGAGCATTGCAAATTTTTTGAGCCGGCCGGCCGGACCCATGACCGGAAGCGCCGATCGGGACGCATGGAGGAGGCCGTCTGCCGTGGAGCATCTTTGTCGGTTGTGACCGAAGCTGCGGCCCGGACGATGGCCGGACTCGTAGTGAGTCCGCCTAAGGTCCGGTCGCCGCCAGAGTGCCCAATTTGTTGGCTACGGCTCTATCTCATGAGTGGGGCTATATATACTTGGTTGGCCGGGTATTTGCCCCTCTCTTGCACATTTGAACACTCTAACTTGCTTGTGAGCATTTTGGGACTCCTCTCCACTCATCTCTCCATCCATAACTCAAATTCTTGGTGAGATTGAGAGTGATAGAAGTGCATTGCATTGGTGGTTGCATCTAGAGGGCACTTCATCCTAGGAGAAGCCGCGGGATTCTGTTTTCTTGGGAATTTGCCGGTTCTCAGCGGCTTGGCAAGAGGCGGTGTTGAGCTCAAGTGGAGCTTGTTTGAGGTCACACCGTGGTGATTGTGAGGGGTCGTTCCTTACCCGGGAGATTCGCGAAAGGAGCACTAGTGGATTGCTTTCGGGCTTGTTGGACCCTCTCTTGTGATCATTTGCTTGAGCTCCCATAGGATTTGGCACCGGCCATTAAGCAGCATACGTCAAGTGAGTGTGTCGCCATAACGGGACTTAGCGTGCCGGAAGCACGTGAACCTCCGGTGAAAAATCATCGTGTCACTTGTTCTTGCTCGTTGGAGATTTCGCATGATCACGGTGATTGGCTACAACCTCAAAACTACTTAGGTGGTATTGTATTCTAGCACCTCTTTGCATTTACTTAGTAGCTTATCTTGTTAGGGTGCTTAGTTGGTAGCTTGTGTAGCTTGCTTAGTCTTGATTAGCTCTTAGTGGTAATCTAATTAGAATTAAGTTTTTTGCTCACCTAGGAGTAAATTAGCGACACATAGCCTTTGTTGTGATTAGAGACATTAGAATTTGACTTGTGAAACTGCGTAGATAGCTTGTAGCTTTGCTTAATAGCTTCGCCATCTTATTTACTAATCCGGTGCTTAGTGTTGTTGCAAGAATTTTTAATAGACTATTCACCCCCTCTAGCCATTAGGACCTTTCACTACCCTCCCTCGCTCTACATGGCGTCGCGTTAAGGGGAGAGGATGAACGCAATGTAGCGGGGCATCCGGTGACGAGCGTTCCCCCAACCTGTCCCCTCCCGAGTGGACCCCACTCGCCATAGGCACCATTCCCTCCCTCCTTTTCTATGTGTGTGGTTCACCAGCCGAGTGGAGGCAGGCGGGACCACGGATACGAAGCGGTTGGTCCACGAATGGTGCAAGCGAGGTACGCCGGTGGCCCGGACCCCCGCGTCGGCGAATCCCGTAAATTGCTGAGGGCCACCCGGCAGAGTGTACCTGAGAGATTAGAAATCCATTTTTCCATGAACACAAAAATTCTTAAAGTTTCCAAATAAACTAGGTACACCCCAAACCCTACCCATATGGTTTCAACTTCATATCCTTTACCAAAATTCCAAATTAATTTCCAAAGTTCAATCATTTTATAAATCCTTTAATAAAACTTTGGAAATTAATATCTTTTTCTTTCATTCAACTCCAAATCACTCGATTACGGTTTCTAAATTCTTCTAAAATCATCCCCTACATTTTAATACCATTTGTTCCATTATTTGATGCCTATTTAAATTCTAGTACTTGTTTGCCCTTATATTTATTTAATCGCACCCGGTAGATTTCGTAAACCCTAGTTTATCCCTTTCGCTAACCTTCACACAGTGCTATTGTATATTCTTGTATGCGTGTACACTCTCACGTACCGAGCACTTTCGAATATACATACACATAGTTGACAACATGCTAGATATACACGGTAGGTTATATGTATATAAATGTATAGAGGGTATTTTGAAATATAAATAAATATACATATATATACCTATCGGTTATGTCTCGCATGGCTAACCCCCTAACCTAGCCGTATACTTGTGTGTGTACTCAGACTGTGACACACACTCTAATAGTATACATGTCCTATCCCCACACATGGGGTATGCGGCGTGCGGGTATCTCACGCATATGTGTGGCTAATCTAACCACTGCTAACCTAAGCATATACATGCCTAAGCGTATGTGTCGCTAACCCGATACGAACCTATAGGAAACTAACCCTATCATGTCCTATAGGCTCACATGATAGTGAACATTAGGGATATGATTTGGTTCTCCATGTCGGACATCCGTGCCTCTCAAACCCGGCTGTAGGAACCTCGTTGATGGGTGGATTCTCTCTCTCCTATCATACTTCAAACTTACGGAATAATGATAGAGTAGATAGTACTATCCATCATCTCGAGAGAAGATAGCCCATTTAGAACGTTGCGTATGCTTTGATTGTTATGTGCGTGTTTTCATATTTTGTCCGATCTGGAGACACGACGGATCTAGAGCATCGCTACGCCAAGACACGGGAGCCGGAGCACACAAGACAAGAACCTTGATATACTCTCTTATGGATAGAGGCAAGTCCTTACCCCTTAACTCCGACCTAATTCCTATAATGATTAATAAGATGATGTTAAGATAGTATAACCATGGCAAAGCCCGGGTGAAAAAGTACTCATGGCTATGGTGGGGCTTAGCTAGCTTTGTCATTAATATAACCCTTGTTAATGAAATGAACCATGTCAGCAAAGGTGGGTGGTGATAGTCTAGCATGGAGGTGGACTAATCACACTGGGAATGAGTCCCCGCTGGAGAGATACTCACCTCCCTAAGGACCGGTTCATGGACCTTCTACCTAGTACGATATATACGTGCAGCCCGACGCGAGATGGGACGGCTTGATTCCACAAACCCGCTGGGTTGAGGTATAATTTTGAGCCAAGGTGGACGGTGTAGGCAAACGACCTGCATCGAGAGT
Source organism: Hyparrhenia diplandra (assembly GCA_015847255.1). Classification (NCBI taxonomy): domain Eukaryota; kingdom Viridiplantae; phylum Streptophyta; class Magnoliopsida; order Poales; family Poaceae; genus Hyparrhenia; species Hyparrhenia diplandra. Next base: position 59,682 of record JADLZK010001767.1, read on the forward strand.
GGACATGGGGAGAGTGGCACCATGGTCCCTAGCAGTGGATGCCGAGTGATCTTCCACGTATAGGTGTTTTGGGGCTAAAGTGGCCACAGGTGCTAGGTGTACATATTTATGATTAATGATTGGGTATGGTGTTTTGACAAGAGATAGGTTGGGTAATAAGATATTACTCCAAAGCAGTGGGTGATTTTGGTATCACCATATTGTCTAGGATGATGCGTCATCCTTCAACCCCTGAGAAGTCAAAGTGGTGAGGATTATACCAATATGCCTAGGTTGGCTACCAGCGGTACGGGATCTTGTTAGGGCTGTTTAAGTTAGAGGCGCAGCATGGTGAGGCAGTGCCTATCGTGGGTGGGAAATTGTACAACCTCTGCTTGAGAGTTAACTAAATCTATTCGAACAGCCACGCGTCCTTGAATAAGAGCAAATGCTAGGTCAGGGACATCCATGATTTAAATACAAGAGATACGGTATGTGACTTGTTACCTTGAGCTTTGGATATAACTCGGAACTGAGTGAGAGTAGTAAGCTCTACTAGGCCCAACCCTTAATGGTAACCTTTCACCCCTCGGTTGGGACTTCCGAAAATAAAAAGTACTCACCTCTCTATTTCTATTTTTAGAATGTCACCGAGGAGTGTATCCAGGGGAATCGAGCAACGAGCATGAGGACACTAGGATGGACCACAAGGAAGACACCGAAGACGGAGGAGGGACCATAAAGGCGCTACGTGAAAATGTCGTGATCGAGTTATAGGATGTGCAATAGGAGTAGTCCGGGGTTTGTCCGCGCTCAAGCTTGCTTGTAGGAATGGAGCCCTATTATAGGTTTGGCTATGGGATCTCGATAGGTTTATAATAGTATGCCTATGGCCGAAGTCATGTAAACCCAAAACCTGTATCATATTTTTCTCAATAGCGATAAAAGTATAGTTTTTTGATATCATATCTATATTTTAATTAGGCTTATTTGTGTGATCCCGGGCACAAATACGCAGGATTAAGGAACCTCGAGAAATGAGGGGTGTGACACACGCCCTGGTGTCTCGACTATCGTCGCCGTCGTCGACGCTATACGCAGGCCGGATCGTTTTGGCTCGGGCAACGCGGGAGCCAGACAAGAGCCTATTGCTTGTTAGTAACAACCATGGCATGTTACCCTAACCGGCCCTACCATCTTGGGCCGGGCTGGTTAAGCACACAAGCCGTGATTAAAAGTATACAAAATATAATATTTATATTTATCTAAAAGCATTAGAATAGTAATAATATAAAAAATAATACCTCCAACAATCTTAAATTAACAAATATTCATATGCTTGTTAACATATCAAGCATTTGTAAAGTGCAGGCGTGAAGTAATGCAAAGCTAATATAGGATTACGGTAATTATTTTCAAGTGTGTGGTTCGTTTGGCTCAAGTCTTTGACTCGAAGGTGGCTCACGTTTGAAGCTAACTTAGAAATCTTTTTGGCTCGACTCGTTATCGTAACGAGCCAAGCCAAGCGAGTTAAGAAGTTTCGGAGGTTTTTGTCCTCGAGTGAGTTATCCGTTCTAGAGCTCACAAGCCACATGGTACTACGAGTAGGGGGTCCATCCCGACGGGAGGTAGCGAGGCGACAGCCACCTAGCACACCCTATATGGATGGCTCCGCATCTCATTCGGGTTAAAAAAATAGTACTAAAATGAATTCAAATAAAAGGTTACTTTAATTACAAAGTTTTATAACTTTGAGATTAATAACTTGTTTTGCTATTTCGATACGCCCGAGGTTGTTTGAGAAATTCAAAATTTAAATGTGTGAATTCAAATGTAATTTTGTGTTGGATGTTGATTTGTCAACTATAAAAGTTGCATTCCTTTTCGAGATCAATAACTATTATTTTGGTAAACTTCTCTATTCAAGATCCTTCACTACCACAAGTCATTTTGTGATTATAGCACATATGTGATTATAGAAATATAGATTCTTAGGTACCAAGTCTTATAAATCTAATTTTTACTCGCTCAAAATAACTTCAAATAAAAAGTGAACTATACAATTGCATTACTTCTTGAGATCTATAATGTTTTGATTTTTTCATCCGAGATACTTTTCGGCCACTACACACTAACTTATGCATATACAATATGGATTCTTTTTGGTATTAACTCTATAAATATTTGATGAATATTTAGACATCCAAGTGTCTGCGCCCAGCATGGAGCCGTATTTTCCCAGTGAGAAGGGGGCTTAGGCCAAGGAAGGGGCCCTGCTTTGTTGTCGCGCGAGGGGCTCGTGGGCATGCCCTAGCCATGCACGCCTTGGGGAGCGCTGCGCGCGCCGCCTCGCCTTCATCTCCATGAGTTATAAGTTGGAATCCTAGTTAGTTTGCTAGGGAAGAGTTGGTCAGTTAGGAAGTCAAGTTTGTTAAGATAAAAAGGAGAACTTGAATCCGATAAAGATCTCCTAGTTTGGT